>CAUYRT010012356.1:0-27205 GCA_963574885.1 Lepilemur ruficaudatus
AAAAAAAAAAAAAAAAGTGTCTTTTGAACACTTGTTAGTGCCGAGATGAATGCCAATTTCCATCTCTACTACTGTCTCTTTTGTCATCATACTCATGGCTCCAGCCATCGTGAGCAAGACCCTATCTAAAAAAAAAGAAAGAAAGAAAGCAAATTAGTTTAAAAAAGTTAGCAATACCAAATGCTGGTGAAGTTGCAAAGAAACTGCATCTCTCATGCATTGCTGGTGGAAACAAAAAATAGAACCACCCTGGAAAGTGGTTTGGCAGTTTCTTAATAAACTAAACATGCACTTAACATATAAGCCAGTAATTGCACTCCTGGTTATTTATCTCAGAGAAATGAAAATTTACGTCCACATGAAAACTTGTACGTGATTGTCCATACAACTTTATTTGTAACAGCTCCAAACCAGAAACAACCAAAATATCTTATGGAATAATACCATAGGATGCTACTCAGCAATAAAAGGAAACAAACGATGGCTACAACAGCTTGTATGGCCCTCAAGGGCATTTTGCTGGGCGAAAAAGCCAATCTCAAAATGCGTTTTTATGCAACATTCTAGAAATGACAAATACAGAGACGGAGAACAAATTAATTGTTAGCAGGGGCTAGGAGGGGTTGGGGGAGGGAGTGGGTGTGACTCTGCAGGAGTCACATCAGGGAGAACTTTGTGTTCATGGAATAGTTCAGTGTCTTGATTTCCAAAATGGTTATGTAAATCTACACATGTGAGAAAATGACATAGAACTGTACATAAACATTATATTAATGTCAGTTTCCTGCTTTTGATATTATACTATAGTTTTGTAAGATTAACTATTTTTTCTTTTTGAGACAGGGTCTCACTCTGTCACCCTGGGCTAGAGTGCAGTGGCCATGAATGACCATAGTTCACTGTAACCTCAAACTCCTGGGCTCCAGCGAGCCTCCCATCTCAGCTTCCTCAGTAGCTAGGACTACAGGCATGTACCACCATGCCTGGCTGATTTTTTTCTTATTTTTGGTAGAGATGGAGGTCTCACTATGTGGCTCAGGCTGGTTTCAAACCCCTGGCCTCAAGCAGTCCTCCCGCCTCAGCCTCCCAAAGTGCTGGGATTACAGGTGTGAGCCACCACACCTGGCCTAAGTTTAACTGTTGAGGGAAACTGAGTGAAAGGTACGTGGGAGCTCTCTGCACTGTCTTTGCAATTTTATGTAAGTCTACAATTAATTCAAAATAAAAAGTAGAAATCAAATGAGTAATACCTTTTACAAAGTAATATTTATTTATTTATTTTGTAGAGATGAGGTCTGCCTATGTTGCCCAGGTTGGGCTCAAGCGATCCTCCTGCCTCAGCCTCCCAAGTAGCTGGGACTACAGGTGTGCACCACAGCTGCTAATTTTTCTTATTTTTTGTAGAGACGAGGTCTCCCTGTGTTACCTAGGGTGGACTCGATCTCCTGGCCTCAAGACATCCTCCAGCCTCAGCCTCCCAGAGAGCTGGGATTACATGCATGAGCCACTGCGCCTAGCCTAAAAAGTAATTTTTACATATATCATCTTATTTATTCTAATAATTGTGGAAGAAAACCCAACAGTATTATTTCCTTTTTTTGAATGGAGGACTTGTTGCATAGAAAGTTAGTCATTTCCCAAAGTGACATAGAAAATGGAAGATTAGACATTAGAAGCAATCTTTCAATCCTCATTTTTTCAAAATGTTCTCTAGACATGACAAAGCTAAGAAATGTCCCCAAAGAGCAACACAGACTTGGAATGTTGTCTGGATCCATTTGAACCACCTCTGCAGCGTGCACATGTGGCCCAGATGGCAACGCCCCTCCTCTGTCCAGGTGATGCTCCCACTGCCCCTTTCCAAGCATTCTCAGACCTAAGTCTCCATCATTTGCCATAAGAAAAGCCAATCACATGCAAAATTCTTTTTTACTTAGAAAATTATCTTGCTGAAGATTTCACAAGAGACAGAAGAGGTTTTTACATCACACACTCTAAAACCCACATCTGGTCAATCCTCCTTTGACGCTTGTGTTTCCCTCAAGGGTAGCATCACATTTTCTCTCTTCCTCCTCACGCAGCATGTGACTTAACTGGCTCCCGTCTCCTTCCCCCAGGAGTCTGACTGCACTACCCACCCCATTCTCCTGATTGTGCAGAGAAATCAAGCTCTGCCCAGCTTCTGGCTCCAAACTTGCATCCCCCACCTGTATTAGTCTGCTTGGACTGACCACTCTGGGCAATAAAATATCGTACACTGAGTGGCTTAAACAACAGAAATTTATTTCTCACAGTTCTGGAGGCTGGAAACCTGAGATCAAGATGCCAACTGAGTTGTTTTCTGGACACCTTCTTGCAGTGTCCATATGGGGGTCCAGGGAGCAGTCAGAGAACGAAGGGGAGGGAAGAGAGGCATCTCTCTCTTTTTCTCGTCTTATAAGGCCTGTTGGATCAGGGCCCCACTCGTATGACCTCATTTAACTTTAATTATCTCCTAAAGACCCTCTCTCCACTTTCAGCCACATTGGAGGTTAGGGCTTTAACATATGAATTTGAGAGACACAATGCAGTCCCTAAAACTACCCATTGTGATCTTAGCAAAGGGCCCTCCAGTTACTAGAATTACCCCCCACCCTTTGAAGGCAATGGGGGTTTTTCATTTTTTTCTAATGTTTTTATTGTTAGATATCTACTGCAAACCTAACTTAACACACTGATCTCTTTCCTCTCTAAGGTCTTACAATATGCTTATGGTTCCATAAGAATTCCCCATCTCATTTCTCTGCACATTCCATATCCTGAACCAGACAAAATGTGTGTGTGCACACACACATGCATTTCTTTGAAAAGAACGGTTCTGAAAATACCCTTGGTGGGCTGAATTTATCATTGACCTAATTAGATCCTTTATCCAAGGCTTATGATTAACACCATTACCAAGTCTTGGTAACTAACTGCTGTGCTTCTAAATTAACTTTCACCTGGAGGGACATAAAAAATAGTCATCACTTTCCAAAATGTTCCTTGTTTGAGTGTCATGATCATTCCCCAGATTTCTGTGAATAATATTGATGTGGCTTAGAGGGCAAGAGAGACTTACTGTTTGTGGAAAGGTTGAGAATGCTTCCCTTGTATCTTAGGGTGCAAGTTGAAAAACCTGAATGTCATTTTTCTTCCATACACACAGTGGGATCCCCAGAAGGAATACTCCCTTAATTTGCCCAGATTGTTAAGGTGAAAAATTGTGGAACTACCCACCTGTTTTTTATAAACACAATATTCTCTCATATGTAAGGATTAAGCCAAACATATTTTATATAAGCTACCAACAGAGGCATGGGTGCTGAATGACCTAACAGGTCCCTATTCTCTTATGGGCTGACTTAGTGTTTATATTTGATGCAGCTGTCTCTGTGTCAAAATCAAGTGTAGATTTGCCCTGAGTTGCTTTTAGAGGGTCTCGAGGGAATACAAGGAGACCCTGGGTATGGCATCTCAGCCAATGCAGTGGACCACACTGCACCACTGCACCATACTGAGGATACCTATATAATTCCCTGAAAAGCACAATTAACTGCCTAGAATGGAACCTTGGAAGAATAGATTGTTAAATAGGACAGAGTTTGAGGTTGAGAGCATGATGGGGAATCTAATTATGCAATGAAGTGATCTGTAAAGGGCTCCTTCTCGAGTTTGGAAGGTGCTGCTTCTGTAGGAAGTGCCTGATCTTTTAGGTAACATTGGAGCGTATTTCCACTTGAGGAGAGATCAAATTGCATGATGCTCTGATTCCTCAGGCTCGATCTTCAAGGAGCCTTCAGCTGTGCTGCCCATCACATTGTGGAATGTACAAGATGAAAAAGAGACGGTTGTGGCTAGGACAAGACACTTGCAAAGAGGTTGGAAAACATGAGCCTGCGAACTGGGTAGCAGGGAGGTGGCAGTCGTCAACCTTGAAATCGGGCAAAATCAAAGGAGGCAAAGTGTGACAAAAGAAAACAGTGTGGGTTAGAGCAGAGTGGGATGGTCACTATAGATCTTAATCAAACAAGAAAGTGCTCTTCTGTAATGTAGCCGTAGTAGAAGAGGTGAGCTTTTTAAGCCATTTGTGTATCCCTTGCCCTGTCTTCTCAATGATTAGCAGCATATGCTAATTAGATGGCTGGCATGGACTGGGAAATTGGCCATGGAACAAATACATTTCTCTATCTAAATGATCTGATGAAGAAGTGGATTCTAAGACTTTGCCTCCATTACCGCTAAACAAACTGGGATTGAGCCTTCATTTAAATTAGTTGGTGAGGATGTAATGTTGCATTTTAGATTTGGCAAACATTTATTGGACAACTGCTGTCTGCCTGGCTCTATGCTGGAAGCCAGAGGTGCTTCTAGGCTGAGGGGAGAGAATAGAGAAACATCTGCTCTGGGTAATAAGCAAGAGCCCTGAAGATGGAAAGCCTTGCTTCTCAGCCTGCTGTTCCAGCCTTTAGGTTCAAAGCACCCTTTCCTCAAATACTGTGCTGGATTGGGGAGTTCAGCCTTGCTGGGGCCACTTGGAATTCTACTCTGTTCTTTAATATACAACTGGTGTTACTAGTTAGAGGGAGGGTATACATCAACCTGTTGGGCTGGGTGGAGGGCAGGAGAGGAGCAGAAGGAAGAATAGATGAGTTAGGAAAAGTCCAAGGAGTCTTAGTTTCATCTGGCTTGACGGTTTGACTGAGATGGCCAACTTAAATATCTTAGGGACCAAGCAGGTGACATAAATAAATTAAGCTGGCAGAAGAGGGAACAAAAGCAAACAAGAGAGCTCATACCCTCTCTACAGGGTGCACAGCTACTGAGCTGCACACAGCAGATTCTAGCCACACAGATATTGAAGCTCCATGTGGCCAGATCTGATTTCCCAGGAGAGGGCAGATTTCTGGATTTTAATATGAAGTCTCTCAAAATTTTTAATTACCCTCATAGGGACATAATTTACACATGTGGTAGGTGGAATAATGGCTTTCCAACAATGCCCATGTCCTACTGCCTAGAATCTGTGAATATGTTAAATTATATAGCAAAAGGGAATTAAGATTGCAGGTGAAATGAAGGTTGCTAATCAGTTGATGTTAAAATAGGGAGGTTCTGGTGAATTAGCCGGTGTGTCCAATCTAATCAAAGGCGTCCTTAAGACTGCAAGAGGGAAAGGGAGGAGAGAACCAGAGAAGGGGCCGCATGGGAAAGACTCGGCTTGGTGTCGCTGGCTTCAAAGATGGAGGACGGGGCCTCGAGCCAAGAAATGTGGGCACCTGCAAGAAGCTGGGAAAGGCAAGGAAAAGTATTGTTCCCTAGAGTTCGTGTAAGGAACACAGCTGTGCCAACACCTTGCTTTTAGCGCAGTGAGACCTATTTTGGACTTCTGACCTCCAGAACAGTAAGATAATTTGGGTTGTTTCAAGCCACCAAGTGTGCAGTACCTTGTTGTAGAGCCATAGGAAACTAATACCAATGCAATGAAATTCACCAGTTTTAAGTGACGAGCTTTGACAAGTGTGTACAATTGTGTACCTACCACACGAATCAAGATGTGGAGCAGCTCCATCACCCAGAAATTCCCTTGTGCTTCTTGCCATCAATTCCCTCACACCACCTCTGGCTCCCGGTAAGCAAAGATCTGCTTGCTATCTTTTCTAAAATTTCATATGAGTGGAATGGTACCGCGTGTGATGTTTGTGTCTGGCCTCTTTGATTCGGCATAATGCTTTTGAGATTCGCCTGTGCGGTTGGTATTTTGGTAATCTGTCCCTTCTTACTGCTGAGCAGTAGTCCACGGTATGGGGGGACTGCAGTTTGCTGATCCATTCACCAGTTGATGGACCTTTTCTGTTGTTCACAGTTTGAGGCTATCATGAATAATATTGCTATGAACGTTTGAGGTCAAGTCTTTGTATGAACAAAGTTTTTATTTGTCTTGGGTAAATACCTAGAAATGTGGTTGCTGGGTCATTTGGTTAGTATATGGTTAGCTTGATAAGAAACAACTAAGCTGTTTCCAAAGGGGCTCCACCATGATCCTCTAATGTTTAAGTGCTGGCCAGTGACTCAAAAAGTTTTCAAAATGCTGTGTGGGCCAAACAGAATGCCTTTGTAGCCAGGTGCCTGATTTGGCCAGGGAGCTGCCAGATTTAGGACAAGCAGAGCTGCACTGGCCTGGAGAGGTGGTGATAGGTGATGGAGAGAGAGTGTGTCGCTCTGGGAGCCTGAGTTGGGGAAGATTCTCAGAATTAGGAGAAAGGCAGGTGGGACTCCCCTGGGCACTGGCCATAGCGCACCTGGGACGACACAGTTGTGCCTTAAACCAAAGGTAGTTGAGCTGGGCCTGGGAGGAAATGTCCCAGGAGCCAGAGGGAGTAAGAGCTTAGGTTTGGTCAGAGGTGGGAGGTGAGCCAGAGGTTTCCAAAGGGGCAGAGCCTGGGCAGCAGCCTGATGAAGGGGAAGAGAGGACCTCAGGGGCCTTCCAGAAGGGATGGCAGGATGCCAGACACATGACTGGCAGGTGATGACACCTGGCATGAGAATTACATTTGGTGGTTTAGGAAGATTTTCAGAAGCACCATCTTGTGAAGCAGATATTGTAAAATCAAATGACGGGACAACCTGTTCCACACAGAGGCTGGCCAGGCAGGAGACAGCAGCAGTGAACAAGCAGCAGGGTCAGCTCCTCTCAGGACTGTCTTCCCTCTGCCATGGATGGTTTGTGCTAGAGGATGCTCAACGCCAGCGGTACAGTCTCTGTCGTGTAGTGGATGGAGGGTGGGGCACCATGAGAGAAGAGGAAGGAAGTAAAGGCAGTGGATGGGGCATGTCCCCCTTTCTGACTCCAAGGTGGTACCAGAGGAACCAAGTAGGAGGAACCATTAACCCAGGGCCTTGCTAGGGTGTTCTCCTGCCCCATCCTTGTGCCAGGTGCACACCGCTGCCTTAGAGAATTTTCTTCATAACTGCAGTAAAAAACAATTATAAGCTGGTTTAGTACTCTAGGCAATTTCTGGACTCTTTGAGGCCAGAGATGGAGTTTCAGTCCTCTTTATAACCTCCATGGCACTGACAGGCCCACAGTGAGTGTTTTCTGGATGGAGTCACAGAGCCCTATAATAAATGACCTGCTCCCGGGTGTCAGTCCCCGCCTCAGAGCTGGTTGAGACAATTGCTTTCAGTTCTGATCAATTTTATTAAATAATCTTGTGCTGTAAGGTCGTTTTTTTCCTTTGTGGATTGGCATTTTTAGGAGTGAGTTCCCACCCTGGTGGTGGCTCTGGCTGATGGGCTTGCAGGGATGGGCGCTTGTTCTGTTCCTTGGCATCTTGCTTAGCTCAGACCTCTATTGGAGCCATCACGTGGACAAGCAGCTCTCCCACTGCCCGGGGTTTTGTCATCGCTAAGCTACTGTTAGATTATTGTAATTGAAAATGGTTCTCAGGCTTCTGGGGTTTTCTTTCTCTCTCTCTCCCCCTTTTTTTTCTATCCCGCAGCTCACATTTCGATTCTAAAGCATTGTATCGGTGGCCTTTGCGGGCTGCTCGAGGGAGCCAGACTGTTGCATTTATTTAACATGTCAGGCATTCACTAGGCACCACACCATCAGGGAGAATCTCCCTGCTATTAAGAATCAACTCCAGCCAAATCAGATTCACTTGGGCGTTTCTTAAAGAAAAGCCTGTCAACATGGTAATGGTTTGAGCGGGGGCTGAGACTCAGGGCTGAAGAATGACAGGGCAGAAAATGGGCTGCGGGGACCTGAGAGTTGTTGGTCTGTCGCTCACAGCAGAAGAACTGAACAGCAGAGAGGCTTTGGACAATCAGAAACGTGACTGTCGTGCATGGTGGGAGGGCTGTTTGATGCTGCACTCCGGGAGCGCTTGGCAGGAGAGTGGGGAGGATGGAAAAATCCAGAACTGAGAAGCTAGAAAATTAAGACCAGGAAACTGAAAGTCTGCCTTCCAGACTTCATGGTTTTATGTTTGAGACTAAGATCTCTCTCCCAGGGGGAATGAGAGGAACTGAGACGTGAGAGTAGGGGAGCAACATCCCCCACTCACCCCTTGAATAAAAGATTTGGTGTCAGTAGCTTTCTTTACTGACGTTTATTGAATGTTTATTATGTGCCATACACCGTTCTAAGAAGTGAATATATTTTTTAATTTTTACAACTATCCCATGAAGTAGGTACTGATATCTAGGTTTACAGGTGAGGAAACTGAGGCCCAGAGAAGTTAAGTGCCTTGCCCAAGGTCACCCAGCAGGTAGAATGGAGGAGCTGGAATTCAGATCTGTGCAGCCTGTCTTCAGACACCACGCTCTTGGTGGCTTCACTGTATTGCTTGCCATTCTACTGGGCTGACACCCAAGACGCCACTTGTACTTTGCGTGGCCCGTGCCCAGCTTTCTGTCAAAGACTCCTCAAGTTCAGGAGCAATCCCCTCCCGCACCTCTCCCAGGATGGGTCCTCCAAATGACCCAGCCAGGAGAGAAGGGAAATTTCTAGAACCAACATTTGCACAAACTGGCTGAAAGTGGAAACCGCACTGACACCCACTGTCCCCACCCCTGCCCCCTATGTCTGCCAGACTGAGGACCCCAACCTGGGAAGAGATAGCAACACAGCCATTCAAGGCCCTCCCCAGCCCCATCTGGCTTTGCAGTGCCCTTTGTTGCTTCAGAGCCTGAGGATCTCTGGACAGACAAGCTTTGCTCCCTACTTTCAAGTTCCTTCCTTCAGGCTGGATGATTAGAAATAGGCAGGAAGGTAGTGAAATGGACAAAGACCAACTGCTCCTTCCAGGCAGTCAGCCCAAGCCCTTGGCCCTCTTATTTCCATCTTTACTTGGGGCAAGTCCTTTAGTGGGGTCAGTTACTCGGAGCCACCTCAGCCGACCCTCACTCCTTTAGGACTCTTTCCCACCTTCATGCTTCTCTGCATGTAAGTCCCTTCTTTGTCAGTTCTGAGCCTCCAAGTTCCAAAGCTAATGTGTAGTTGGCCCTTGCCCTTCCTGTTTAGAGAGGGCTAGACGGCACCCGGCACAGGAGAGAGAGGATGTGTGTGGACAGTGCCCTTATCCCAGGGGGTCAACTTGCAGGAGCTAGAGCCCACCCTCTTCCTCAAAGCCATGCTGAGGCTGGGCCTTAATGACTGAAAACTAAAAGCAATGGAGAAGATGTGAGGCTGGGGCGGGGCGGCTCAAACTGAGATTCTTCTAAAGTACATGGGTGTGTGTTCGCCGGTGCAGTCATTCTGTAGAACAGTCAGGTGATGCTGTTAAAATATGTGAATATATACACACTGGCCAAAGCATACTCCATCCCTAGTATATACCCAGAGACAGTCTTATGTAAATGCATAAAGGGCCACATAAAAGGATGTTCACAAGTGAGATTGTTTGTGAGAGGAGATAACTGGAGCAATCTGCCCATCACTAGGGGAATAGGTTTGCAAAAGGTGGTGTAATACTTTGTATATGTATACCATGGAGTTCTACTCAGCCACAAAAGACAATGGTGATCTAGCACCTCTTGTATTACCCTGGATAGAGCTGGAGTCCATTCTACTAAGTGAAGTATCACAAGAATGGAAAAACAAGCACCACGTGTACTCACCATCAAATTGGTATTAACTGTTCAACACTTAAGTGCACATAGAGTAATAACATTCATCGGGTGTCGGGCAGGTGGGAGGGGGGAGGAGGGAATGGGTATACTCAACACCCAATGGGTGCAGTGTGCACCATCTGGGGGATGGACACCCTTGAAGATCTGACTCAGGTGGGGCAAAGGCAATATAGGTAACCTAAACATTTGTACCCCCGTATTATGCTGAAACAAAAAAAAATTTAAATACTTTATATAAATTAGAAACAGTCATGGTAATAGCATGCATCGTAAAAACAGTGCTGAGTGCAAACAGTAAGAAAAAATGAGGACTAAATCATGTTGCCATTGTGTAAATGGAAAGATAGACAACTTAATTCATAAGGATTTATCCAATTTCAAATCCACAATTAAGACACATTGGCTTTGGGACTGGGCGTGGAAGGGAACGGGAATGGAGAATGTTGATAAAAGATGATGCACCTTGTTTGCACAGTGCTGTAGGTAGTGTGGTCGTGGGGAGGGTATGTAATTCAGTCCTCTGCTCCTAAGGTCCTAAGGTTGAAAAAGAAAACAAAATGTGAAGGGTTTCATTGGGATTCATTTTAATTATTCACGTAAGGGAATAATATTGCAATATTGTCTGATTCTTAGTCTGTGTTTTCTTACTTACACTCCTGTACCCTTGGGTTCTCCAAGCCTCAGTCCTGACACACATCAGCCAGAAAATGTTCACTACCCTTACTTGTTAACATAACATTCTGAGGTCCTATGCTAATAATTTGTAAAGGCTGAGGGATGGATTCGGAGCTCTCTGAATGAAATTTCTCTGCCGGGTGCAGGAATTCGCAGGGTTAGTTAGCACCTGTGAATAGAGTATAGCCACAATCATTGCCAAGGTTGCAAAACCCTCCCCATCAGTTTTCTTCAGTCTGCAAAGATGCAGGTGTTGTAGTCACCATGCTGTGCAATAGATCACTAAATCTTTTTCCTCCAAAGTGAAATTTTGTACCCTTTGATAAGTGTGTGAGGTGATGTATTTGTTAATTAGCTTGATTTAATCATTCCAGAGTGTAAACATACTAACATACCAAAACACCACATTGTACCCCATAAATATATAATATATACAATTATTAAAATAGGCAGGTTTTAA
Source organism: Lepilemur ruficaudatus (assembly GCA_963574885.1). Taxonomy (NCBI): domain Eukaryota; kingdom Metazoa; phylum Chordata; class Mammalia; order Primates; family Lepilemuridae; genus Lepilemur; species Lepilemur ruficaudatus. The sequence continues at coordinate 10,790 of CAUYRT010012356.1, forward strand.
TGTATTGGTGCTGCCGCAGCTCATGGCTGATTTTATTTCATCTGGCCTTGGGAAGTTTGTTATTGAAATTTTTTTTAGTCACAACAATGAAACTATTAATTCACAACATGGAGGGACAAGCTGTTTTAGGGAGATTTCTGTATATATCATTCTTCTAAACAAATGCTGTTTTGTTTCTTTAAAGTCTCATGCATTGACATAAGCCAGGATGTGTATGGATGTATTAGTTTGATTTACAGTATATGACTGTATTGTGTTATTCAATAAATGTTTAAATTTAATGGAACTGGTAATTTAGAAGCATCTGTGATACATTTCTAGAACTCGCTAGCCACAGCAATTTAATATTTTACTATTTTTTGATCCAACAAAATTAAGTGTATGTATCAAAAAGTCACACTGAGCACTACAGTCACCATTATTTCACATATGTATGTTTCTGATGAAAATTATGACTAATTCTAAAGCACAATTCCAAATAACACACCCATTTTATCAAACTTAGCATAACATACTCAAGATTTGCCTGAAATGGTCTTATACAAAAGATCTAATAAATTCTCAGAGGAAAAGTTTTTTGGAGTCTTTAACTCAGTAAGAATCAAATGCTCTGTGTCTTTGGTACTGTAACTTCCAAATTGGAGGAATCCAAAGAGATGAAGTTTTATTCTGATATATTGTTCTGCTTCCTCAACGGAGCAGAGGTTTGAGCAGCAAATAACAACCTGATTTCAGGCTTCTGTTTCTACTGGTCGCCTGTAGCATCACTGCCATCGTCCTGAAAAAAACGAGCATCCTAGCACTCTGCACGAGCATTATAAATCATAGTTCATTTTAGGGAAAAGGTTATTGATTTGTTCATCTTTTGCCCTTCTCTCTTGTGGTGCAGACTTTAGTGGGAAATTGAAGCTTCCTTTATGCAGTATATCATAGCCAATCAAAAGGGTGGCCTGTGCTTACCTGATTTATAATGAAAGGTGATACGGGTGAGTGATTTCACACTGCTCATCCTGCAGTGAGTGTAATCAAGAGATAAAAGCCAGAGCAACTACACCTCCTGGCCAGCCTTCATCAGAGTTATTTACTGCATGTCCTGAGACAGGGACATTTGGTATGGAAGCACTAACACAGTTAAAGGCAATGCATTTGTGTTTCACGTTGCTTTTAAAGCCAGCTAACATTCAAATTTTCTTGTAGTTATTAATTTGGCTTTTTGTTGTTACTGTTTTTTTTTTCCATTTTTTATCCAGGTAGATTTAGGGGGTACAAGTGGTTTTTTGTTACCTGGATGAACTGCATAGTGGAGAAGTCAAGGCTTTTAATATACCATTCAATATTTTTCCACAAAAGCATCAGAAAAAAGTACAGTACAAGGGGAGATTTACCCATGGAGGAAAAAAAAAGTAAGAAAGTGGTGATGAGATATTTAATGGTATCTTAACAGACACAGTGTCGAGGAAGAAATGAATATCCTTAGTAGAATGCAGAGGTGCCATGAAATATCTTGGCAGCAGGATAAACAAGGCTTCATTAGATTTTCTTTCCTGTGAGGTTATGGATTTTTCTAAGGCGTGATATACATTGGTTGGTGAAGGGAAACACAGCAAAGCTTTCTGTATCAATGCAGAGAGAAAATATTTCTAAAGCTGCGACATTTGTAGTACGACATTAAATATAGTTATGGAGAGAGACTGAAATTACAAAGAAAAAAATCAAATTGATATAAAAATTTTAATACAAAGAATTCTGTATTGCAACTAATGTTTGTAGTGTGGCCAAAACTCAGGACACCGAGTCTTGTCATTGAAGTGTATTATAAATGCTTATATTGAAAATCTCAGGCTATCAATTTCACATGACATTTGCTTAGTGCAAAAACTGAATTAAGATTAAAAATAAGCAATAAAACGTCTGTTGGCCCATTTTTGGATCCAGAGAAAAACATCATGATTTTACAAATCCACATTTTTTTCTTTTCCATTTAGCTCACAGATACATTTAGTACATTTCATTAATTGTGTCTCCTGCAGCTGAGCATGTCTGCTTTTGCATCTAAATTGATTAAAGTGGAGAAGAAACAGTTGGTGATTTGAGCTGTCTCCCCCCACCCCCACTAATCCTCTATGAAATTAAAGATTTCTATATTTTGGAAGACAGAGTGATAGTAATCTAGAAACTGTATGCCGCCAAGTTCAGTTAGGAGATCCGTGTTTTCCTATAGAAAAACAAATCCCTTGCCTCGGCTGAGCCGTTTTATCTCTAAGATAAAATGAGATGACTTTTTGGTGGCAGCTGCTGCATGCGCCATGTCAGCAGCATGCCCGAAGACTTTAATACAGCTCCTTAATTATCAAACAAAACTGGCTCTGTGGCACAATGGGTGGCACATAAAAATCACTTTGCAGCTTCAGAATATATTTCATCTTAGTTAACTTTTTAAATCAAAGTAATATATGGCCATAGTCCTAAAAATCAAACACCACTAAGAATTACAACAAAAAATAGCAGTCCTCTGTCCTACCCTTTCCCACCCCCAGTATCTTCTCAAGGGTAACTACTTTCAGCTCTCTCTATATATCCCTCCCCCCATTTGTTCCTGTTCTCGCTTTCTGGAATGCCTATCCATCGGGTGTCGAACCACTTGGATGGATTCTCTAATATTTTGATCTCATCTATCCTACTATCCTCTTTGTCTTTTTGTTCTACTTTCTAGGAGCTTTAACTCTACCTTCCAACCATTCTATTGTTTTCATTTCTGCAGTTACTATTTTTTTTTTTTGATTTATGAGAGCTCTGTGTGTGTGTGTGTGTATGTGTGTGTTCTTTGCCCTTTTTCATGCAAGCTGTAATCCTTTTGTGGCGGTATGTATGTCACTGGGGACATTGACTATGAGATTGTTGGGGGGTGATCAGTGTTTTGTTCCCTGTATTCTCTGTTCTTCTGAGTTATTTTTCCTGTTGCTTTGGTCTCTCTTTCATGGTGGATGCTTAATTAGGAATCTGCAGATTTTCAGTTGTCTGCTCATATTTAAGGGTGAAGCACCAGAAATTGGACTGAAGACTCCGGATAAGAGGAGCTTGTTGACTACTGGAGGTTGGGGGTGGCCCAGAGTCAGGTATTCTGGTGACAGACAGGCAGCCTCTTTCATCAAGAGATTCTCTAAATATCAGAGTCTGTCTTTTTTTTTTTTTTTTTTTTAAAGACTCTATTTTCTGCAGAGTTGAAAAATTCACTTCCCTGATTGGGGGAATAAGCCTAACTTCTGAGGTTCTGGGGAGGAAGTTAAGGGAAATGCCACACTCTTCACGCTGTTGAAAACTTTGACTTAAATCCTCTGTGTTTAGCCTCATGCTTCACCCCTTCTCTCTGTGATTGATTTACCCAGGTCCAAACCATTGCAAGCATGAGGGAGGGTAGGCCATCTAACTGCTTGGGGAGAGAGGTCTGAAGGTCCACCTGTGCACTTACATTAGGCTGTGTCTCACTCCCGTGCTCCAGGGAATGAGTAATCTCGCTTCCTCTTTTGCAGGCCCTTGGGCTACAGCTTCCTCGGCTCTATTCCTCAGTGTTCTTGGTGTCTTTCAAAACCTTGTGGAGATCTCAGCCCTCATTATCTCCTCTCCAGTTTTCTTTGTTCCTGTCCTTTCTTTTATTTAGTGATATCTGGAAAGGCAGAATGATATTCACTCTGCCATGTCTACTGAGAAGTCAAGAATAAATTCTCCATGTGGAATCAAGAGACATCAGAGGAAATAAATGCTGTATTATCTATTGCTGCAGAACAAATCACTCCAAAACTTTGTGGCTTAAAATAATAACCATTTGTTATTTCATGGTTTTGTGGGTCAGGGATTTAGACAGGGAATAGAGGAGATGGCTTATCTCTGCTCTCTGATGCCTGGGGTCTCGGCTGGCAGACTTGAGGGCTGGGAGGTATGGTGTCATCTGAAGACTTGTGTGAGGCTGAAGGATCTGCTTCCAAGGTGGCTCACTTACGTGGCTACCAAGTTAGTCCTGGCAAGTGGCTCATCTCCACATGGGCCTTTCCATCCTGCATGAGCATCCTTATAATCAGAGGTTGGGATCCCCCAGAGCTCACTAGCACAGATCAAACAGTGGCCAAGGCACATGCTGCAATGCCTTTTCAGACCTAGCCTGGGAAGTCACACACTGTCACTGCCACAGCATTCTGTTAGTCACCCACACAGGCCGTGACTCACACTGCATGAATCCCAGGAGATACAGATCGTTGTGGGCATCTTGGAGGCTGGCTGTTACAAATGCTCCTGGGAGGCATATCCTGCTTCTCTTCATTGCAACATAACTGTGTTGAAAGGAAATTAGAAAATTTTTCTTCCTCACCTTATACTAAAATGTTGGAGGTTTTGGTCCTTTTCCTTTTTTTTTTTTTCCCCCTGTACTGTTCATGAAATATTGTGCCCTTTTTCTTCAAAGTCTTGGAAGATGAAGAATGTGAAAGCAAAAGAGAGGAATCTGATACCTACTACTTGTTTTGGTGGCTTCACCACAGCATAAAATCATGGCATATGTGAGGGAGAACATGCTATTGGTTCAGTGCCAGCCAAAGGGGGCTGCATCCCCCACTCCCACTCCAAATCCAGCAAGTAATAATGAAGCAGCCATTGTGTGAGGAATTCCACCTGAAGCAGATACTTTTCCCCCTGGGTCACATCACCCGTCCCCTGGTATCAGTGCAGCTGTGTAAACAGTAGTGTAAACAATAACATATATATATGTATATATATACCGCCAACTTATTACCCCAAGCACCTGCGGAGGGTCTCTCGGATCATCTACCTCGGGGCTTTCTCTGAAGACCTCTCCGCCCCACACAGACTCAGCCCTGAAGTGCAGGGGAAGTAACTGCCTAGGGGCAGCTCTCTACTAACAGACAAGAGGAGGTGTGGATAACTGACCTCTGGAGAGACTGTTCTGTGACAGATTCTAGATGGTTCCTTAGAGTTTCGGGAGTGAAATCGAGCCTCTGTTGCCCCAGCAGTAGGCAGTTCAGTTCTGGGCTCTATCTGTTTTTCCTCCTTTCCTCTCTCACTCTCTCTGCTTCTTCACACCTGTGTTCTGGGTTCACCTCCTGAGTAAACTACCTGCACGTGAGTCCTTGCCTAGGGCTCCATTTGGGGGAAACCAAACTAAGACACTGCCCCTATACATAGGATTTTTTGAAGCTCCAAATGCCGCAGGAAAGTAATATAAGTATATTAACCATAGTTATGACACTACAAGTAGATGCCAAATAAATGTTTATCATTAAATAGCTCCACTGTTGTTAAAAGTGCAGAGTCCCAGATCCCACCCCAGTTTGCACTTTTTTTTTGAGAAGGGGTCTTGCTATGTTGCCCAGGATGGTCTCAAACTCCCAGGCTCAAGTGATTCTCCCACCTCAGCCCCCTATGTAGCTGAGATTACAGGTGTGAGCCACCACACCCAGCACTTTGCACTTGTAACGTGGAACCCTGGTGATTCGGACGTAGGTGATCCGTGGGCCACATTTTAAAAACACTCCTAGCCTCAAGTTAGAGATGCTGTGTTTTATTGGTGAAGGAACAAAATGCTCCAAAGTCACACAGACAGGGTACAGAGCTAGAGTTCAAACCCCAGTGTGTCTGATTTGAAGCAACAGTCTGCACTGACCATCTGCATAACCTGGAACATTCTGTTTCTTCCTCAAGAGAATGAAGATGTGGCATCTACTCGTTGGGTCAGCACTAGGATGAAATGAGAGGAGCCACGAGAAGTGGTTGGTGCAGGGTGAGGCAGCAAGGCAAGTGCCCTGGCAGTGGTAGCTAGACATGCGTGCACACATAACACACTTGCACTACAGAAACACACGGAATCGGGAAACTCATGTTGTCTAAAAACAGAATTAGTCTTCCGGGGACCTGCAAACCTCGAGTAAAGGATTCCACAAGGGCTCTCTCAAGTCAGTTCTACAGTTGACAGACACTTACTGAAGGGATTTTATTTCCTGGTGTAGCTCAAAGACTTCTTGTGAAGCGTCCTCAGCTGAGCCCAGGACGAGGGCAGGAGCACAGAGACAGTCCTGCGCAAGTGGCCTGTGAGCTCGCTGTAAAGCTTTTCACTGGGAGGAGTGATTTTTAAAAGGATGGCTTTACAGGGATCTTTTTCAAATGCACAGCAGGATTCCAAACTTATCCCATCTTCTTTGCCTGCTGCACACACCCTTGGATGCTTAATAAGTTACTGTTGACTAGAGCCAAAGCCTCCGAACTGGTCGCTCCAATTCCACGTTTGTGCCCTGTGGTCTCGTCTCAGCAAGGCAAGTAGAGCGATCCTTCAAAAATGTGGGTCTGTCCTGCTATTCCCTACTCTCAACCTCCAGGGTCTTTTCATCACACTTGGAAGAAAACCACAAGCCCTTGCCTTGCCATCCTTGGCCCTGCCTGATCCGGTCCCTGGCTTACCTCGCATCCTGCTAGTCCCTGGCATGTGGCCCTGCAGCTACCCTGCCCTTGCTTGCTCTGCTGTGGACATGCCAAACCCATTCTTGCTAGGTGCTGCCTCCTCTGTATGGAATGTTCTTCTCTCGGACATCCATGGGGACTGCCTTGTCACCACATTGAGGTCTCTGCCTCTTGGAGAGGCCATTCCTGACCACCCTACTTAAAATTCCCAAAGTAGAAAAGCCCATGCCCCCTCCCCCATACTCATATATAATACACACTCATTAGGGTGTCTCCAGTTAGAATGAAACTCCATGAGGACAGGAATTTTGCTTCCTTTCCTGCTATGTCTACCTGGGCCTAGAACAGGACATGGCATGGCATGGTAGGCTCTCAAAAAATATTTGTGGAATGAATGTCGAATGAAGTGTTTGTAGATTAGGACTTGCCCACATGTAGGATGTCTTACTCATTTGACAAATGTTTATGGAGCCCCTGTTATACACAAACATAGTGCCAAGGCAAAAGATAAGACCTAGCGCCTTCCTTCAAAGAGTCTTGGTCTAGCCCAGTGCTGTCCAATAGAAGTACAATGTGAGCCACAAATGTAATTTAAAATTTTCTGGAAACCACATTAAAACAGTAAAAAGAAGCATGTACAATTATTAATAATTCTAATATATTTTATTTAACTCAACATCTAAAATATTATCTCAACATGTAATCAATACACAAAAATGAGCTATTTTACATTCTTTTTTTGGTTACTATTCATCAAATCTAGTATTTAGTTCACATTTACAATGCATCTGAATTTGGATGCAAGTTTTCACTGGAAATGCTCTGTATTTAGATTTCATATAGTTGACAGTTGAAAATGTCGACTCATACCCAAGTTGATCCAAACATGCTTAACAGTTTTCACACAACTGAATCAAATGTCAGCTTTTAGATTTAAATTTATTAAAATAAAACTTCTGATTCAGTTCCTCAGTCACACTAACCACACTTCGAGGGCTCCACAGCCAGCAGCTGGTGGCTGCCGTACTGCACAGCGCGGGTCTAGCACAGCTGAGACGGCACAAACGCGCGGAAGTGAGCACAGTCATGAAGACACAATAGAAAGAAGAGAGTCAAAGTCTGACGCCGCCTTTGCACACGTCCTTGTCCAGACAGGAATTTGTCTCTTTGTTTATGACTCAACTTATTTGTCAGTTTTTCCAGGAAGCCCTATTATCCCCAAATTGAATTGGCTCCCTTCAACTGTGTGATTCCAGAATATTCTGTATGTTTTCTTTGCATCTTCACTTTGTTGTGCTGTGTTCTAATTGCTCTCTATTTATATTTGTATTTCCCTCTAGTTTGTAACCATGTGGCCAGGAAGCTGTCATTGTTGATTCCCCAGTGCCAGGCCCTCAATGAATATTTGTGAAATTAATGAATTAATTATGAATGAATGGATGGATTGAATGGCCAAGCCTTGGGGGAAGAGAAAGAAGGACTAACCCTGTTAGAATGATGAAGCCAGGGTGTGGAAGGGGGACCCAGGATGGCCCAAGGACAGGGGGCAAAGAGAGAAGCCCGGTTGGAGCGAGAGTCACCGGTGTCAGGTGCTTCTGAGGGGTCCGGGAGGATAGGCACTAAGAAAACACTATCAGATTTAGTAAACAGGAAGCCACTTTTTTTTTTTTTTTTTTTTTTTTTTTGAGACAGAGTCTCGCTCTGTCACCTGGGCTAGAGTACCATGGCATTAGCCTAGCTCACAGCAACCTCAAACTACTGGGCTCAAGCCAGCCTCCTGCCTCAGCCTCCCAAGTAGCTGGGACTACAGGTGTACGCCACCACACCTGGCTAATTTTTTTCTATTTTTAGTAGAGATGGGGTCTTGTTCTTGCTCAGGCTGGTCTTAAACTCCTGAACTCAAAGGATCCTCCTGCCTCAGCCTCCCAGAGTGCTAGGATTACGTGTGTGAAGGAAGCTACTTTTATGGGATTCTACAGAGACATTCAGACAAAGCTAAGCTCAACTCTTATTTTTCATAAGTTCATGAGTTCATTGACATTCCTGGTTTAAGAGTTTTAGATATTTTAAATGTTATGAATAGATTGGCTTCTAAGGCGATAGCCCAATTTTAGTGTTTGGTCAGCTGTGATTCTTCCAGTGACTGCAGTCTCCACTAATGACAGCTGTTGAATCTGTATACTAATTGAAATTGTGAGCGATTTGTTGCTGGCTTGGGGCGGTGTGTGATTTATGGGCATCTGATCTAAAGATATTTAAAGGATGGAATTATTGGAGCCAGGAAGAGAGATGTGATTAATCAAAGAAGACAATTTACTAAATGGCCCACGAAAACACTGCAGTATAAACTAAAATAGGGATTCTGGTTCCACCCACCGAAGCATGGCTGTGTGTGCGTATGTGTGTGTGTTTAAGATGAACGGTGTACACAGGACATAAAATTATGTTTTTCCAGCATATGAGATTGTGGTTATGGATTCTCAAGGGCAAAGTCTGCTTGCCCTGTACCCATCACCATCAGGAAGCATGAGTTCCTAACTCAACGATTACATCCTGAGCACTCCTGGGTTTCAGGGAAATCACTGGGAAGGATAAAAGACTATGTGTTTTACCCACATTCTTAAGGCCCAGTGTAAGCTTTAGTCTTTCCATTTTCTGGAGTATGCATTCAATTTTATCACACTGCAAAGCCAGTGTACCTGTGGTGCCAAAATTACTAGCATTGAGAAACCAGGATGCAAGTCAAAATTTCCTAGTCTTTATCTAAATAGAAAAATGACCATCAGTAACATTAAAAAAATTGTCTTGAATAATTGTTGATTTGTGCCATCAGAGTTAAGCTAGTCATGTGTTCCTCCTTCCCAGTGGACTATCTTATTTATTGTTGAATACCTTACTCTGACAGGCACCTACACATTTTTTCAATAGCTACAGACCATCAAAACAATTGGTCAGTTATGTTCTTTCAGGAGGCAAATCTGTCTGACTGTGTAAATGGGCACCTTCTGGGCGCAAGCACCACGGATCCTAAGCAGCAACACACACACACACACACACACACACACACACACACACAGAGAGAGAGAGAGAGCAGAAGAGACACTCTTCTTGGAAAATCAGGGTAGAAACGGAGGGGAAAGAAAGGAGTGCTTTGGAGAACTTTGGACCCAAAATGACATGACATAGTGATGCAGCTCACCTCCCCATAGACACGAAGACTCAGCGGCCCCACCTCTGTCAGCATCCCCCACCCCCACCCCCACACACACACACATCCTTGCATTTCCGCACTAATGTCACTTCCTGTGTCAGCTCTATGGTTAAAAATGTTGGGGCCTAGGCTGCAGGCTACCATCCCTGCCCTGCAGGCTTGAGAAGGGAACAGGTTTATGAGTGTGTCAACCCTCTGCTTCAAATTCTCTATTAAATTATTTTCTAGTCTTTTTGTACATGTCTTACTGTAATCTTTCTTTATTATATCCAAAATAAACCTCCAAAAGAAAAAAAGAAATCTGGGGCCTGAGTTAGGGAAACAAAGTAGGAGCCGTGGATGGGTGGACAGTACAGGCAGAGGCTACAGAGAGGCCAGAGGCAGCCTCACTTTACCTTAGAAACTATCTATTGAGGAAATGATGAGGAATGATTTATATGATCTTTACAGAATGTGAAGTGAAGAACCAGAAATTGAAAATTGCAGAATCTTTTAGCCCCAGAGTGTCCCAGTTTCCTTGCTGGTAAGTGAGGGGCCAATGAGGCTGACATACCTTGAAGAAGCATTAACTAATAATCAGAGTGCTGTGGGGACCTGAGCAAATGCTAAAGAGGAGAGGAAATAACTGAGCCAGAACAACGGTGGTGTCTCATGACCTGCTGTGTGCAACAGATGGGACCCTAAAATTTTGCAGGTATTTTTAATTGAATAATGCTTTCCCATGGACATATGCTACAATTATTTGTATGCTTCCTGTTCACTCTTTGTTTATCTACAGTTGTCACTCACTGAAAACCAACTTTCCTTTTCCACATCTAGGCATAGAGGCAGATACAGTGAAGTGTGAATGAGAAAGAGGAGAAAATTATGTTTACTGAGTATAGCTCATTTTCTCCTGGGAGGTGATTATTATCTGTGTGCTCATTTCAGATTACGAGTTATTACTGCTGGTAATGTCTGTTCCTTCTTCCAACTGCTGCTCACTGGCACACAGAAACGGACATCAGATGCCAAGGGGAGGGCAAAACAACATCCGGGAACTAGGGCAATTCTAACAACCTATGGGAAAGAATGTCATCAATCTGTACATTTGAAGTTCGAATTTAAGTCAGAATTTTTTTAAATCGAGGACCAAAAGAAGTCTTTTTGTGTTAAAACAAAAACCAATTCAACACCCATAGCCCCCACAATGCCATTATCATTAACTTCTAAGATTACATTTGAAAATTAAAGATTCCATGCATGCTGATATTTTATAAACAAGTAGATAATAAGGCATGAAATTCAAGGCAGCTCTCAGCCAGTCCTTCCCCCCCTGGTGAGGTATTTGATGATGGTGATTATTAGGTGCCTGAAAGAAGAGAAGCAAGGCCATACGAAAGGGAGAAAATTAATCGCCCAAAACCTACAGAGTTTTTGATTCAGATCTAATAATGGTCAAGTTATATACATCTCCTATTTGTCTTTAAAATGCTGCAGAACTGGAAATACTCTTAAGGGAAGAACACATCATCATGTCCTTCGGCCTTCCATACTCGTATTTTATCAAATGATCATCCGCGATCGTGCAGATGCATAGCATACGTGTTCGTTTCCTAGGGCTGCCATAACAAATTACTACCAACTGGGTGGCTTAAACAACAGTTTATTTTCTCACAATTATGGAAGCTGGAAATCTGAGATCAAGAGGTTGGCAGGTTTGGTTTTTTCTGAGACCTCTCTCCTTGGCTTGCAGATGGCCACCTTCATGCCACATCCTCCTAGAGTTGTTCCTCTGTCTGTGTTTTCAAGGACACCAGCCATATGGGATTAGGGCCCACCCTTGCAAACTCATCTTAACTTAATACCTCTTTCAAGGCCCTATATCCAAATACTGTTCTGAGGTACTGACAGTTAGGGCTTTAATATGTAAATTTGGAAGGAACACATTCAGCCCGTAGCAGTAGGCATCTTTCCAGCCCAGTGCCCTGCACATAGTAGGTGCGCTCAGTAAATAGTTGTTGAATGACTGAATAAAGAAGAATTAGCCAGAAGTCCCTGTGTTAAGAGAAAAGAGCAGGTATTAGGAGAAGGAGTGTGTCAATACTGTGGCTGCAAGTGGGCCACTTGGAGAACATAGCAATCCGGTTTTTTAAAAATAGTTATATCATTAATAAACCTGGAAGAAAAGTAAAATTCTAGATCAGCTATAAAAGGACAAGAAGAGACTTGGATAGTCTTTGAGGGACACAGATGAAAGTGCACACGTAGTTCTCCAAGACTGCTGCTGTTACAAATTATGATTCAACGCTGATTGCAAGCAATTAACAGCTGTTCTGAGTTTATGAAAATGTTAGGTGGATGCTCCTGTAGATTTTGTTTACTCTAGAGTCCGTTGCCAGTTTTAATGCACTCACACAAACAAGAAATGCCTCATGCCAGATGTAACACATTTATCAATTTTACATCCTCCCATATTCACAAAGTTAAAAAAGAAAAAAGACCATGGGAAATTGGAAAGATGTATGATGCAGTCCCATTACGTTGGCTTTGAAAAATATCATACCACTGTAATGTAAAGGCAATTTGAGTAGCCTTTTAATAAGATGTGGGGCTTTTGAATAATCATACCAGCAGCTGCTTTTATTTGGTTAGTAAGATGACTTATAATTAATATCTTTAAAAAAAATACTGAAAATATATTCATCTTGTTAAGATGTCCGTTTGTACAGATTTCTCTTGAATGTGATAGGATAGCGTGAGGATATCACCGCCGCGCTCTGATGAAAGCAACGGCAGGTAGGTGCGCTGCTGATGTGCGGCCTGTTTTTGCGCAGTGTCAGTAGCAGCTCTGGCTGCACCGAGCTAGACCCAATCAAAGACTCTGCAGAGCCATGAGGTATATAAATCTTCAGAGTCTCCGACTCAGTCAACCATACAGCAGCTCAATTTTGTGCCACAATCCTGGTAATGAGATTTTTCAATGGTATTGGCTTAATATATTAACCCTCCGTGGGTTACTGTGACATTTGCTACAAAATGGGAGCATTTTGTTCTGAACACTTGGTTTGTGATCTTTCAGTTCTCTTTCAAAGTCACTTCCTCCAAAATGTAGAGATCAGGTGTGAAATTCAAATGGTGGATGATTTTAATTCTTCTCGTGTACTCACGTTTCAAGGGTTACCTTCTTATTCGAGAAAGGTTGACAGGTGCTCAATCTTTGCCTTCCTCTCTCTCCACTCCTTATTTTGGCTGCTCTTTTGTTGCAGGTCCTCCTTTTTAAAAATGTGATCAAGAAAAGTCCAAATCTAACTAGTAAATTACATACCTAACATGCTATTATTTAACTTGATTTTTGTTTCTTACATATGTGTTCAACAAAAAAAACCTTTACATTTTTAGAAAGGTTATCAGAAATGCACTGACAGAAAGCTCGCTTCTCTACTTTGAGTATACCGTGGTTCACTGTTACTGCCGTCATTTCACGTTGTTGTTATTTTGTTTATACTAAATAAGCATCCTGTGGAAACAGCATCCAAACCTCATTAGCATCCAGTCTTTCTGAACCACCCCTTTCCACTGGTTTTCTAGATGTATTAACTAGGTTATATTGGAAGAAAGGAGCTATATGTCCACTTGGAAAAACAACTACAGACATTCTTCCTACAGAATGTAGAAATACATAAGGGAGAAGGGTTCACTGCTGCCCCCCTAGTCTGCATTTGATTGAGGTTGCCTGAGAGTGGTCTAGGCACCAACTTGACTTCCTGGGTGAGTGTTAGGAGCCTGGAGTGAGGGAGGGACAGGCTACACTGCCACAGCACTGAAGCAGAAAACTATATAATCAAGAGCAAAATCCACTTCTTTGTAGCCAGGTGGGCACAGCTTAATCTCCCTTGAAATCTCTTTGAACATTTTCCTTTCTTCTGACTCTGTTTCTCTTTTTATAAAGGGGAAAACAAGAAGGGATTCTTGCCCTTGCCCACAAGAAGAGCAGCCATTAGCCTGAGTATTGTGAAAGCTCTTAAGTGGTGCTCTGGAGACTACTGCGTAGACCTGTGCCTGCTTCCCTGAGGTCCTGTTGTTTACCTGACACGTTGCAGATACCAGTAGCGTATACATCACCTGCACAATGAGAGGAGGAGCACTTTCCACCTCTGGGGAAATCTAGTGGCATGTTGATGAACTAATTCACTAAATGCTTTCTCTTGTGTTCTCATGTCTCCCACTGTTCTTGGAAACGTAGTAGGGTCCTCCACACATGAAACAAAGCATCCCAAACAGCAATGTTCTCAGACTTTAGAGTGCAACAGAGTCAAGTTGGAGGGCTTATTAAAACACAAGTTGCTGGGTCCCATACCCCGAGTTTCTGATTCCCTAGGTCTGGAGGGAGTTGGAGAATTTGCATGTCTAACAGGATCCCAGGTGGTGATCACACTGCTGGTTCAGGGGCCACACTCTGAGAACCAGTGCTATCCAGTGTCAGAGCTAGCCACACACCTAGTCATTATTTCATCGTGAGAAGTTGAGGAGACCAGGGTTTCAAGCTTGCTAACAAGGTCTCTTTGTTCCAGGGACTGGCATTACTTGTGTACATGACTCCTAGTCTTAATTTAATTGTGAAACTAGGATCATTGGTATCAAAACTAGTGATGAAAACAATAGTACATAATGTTGACGTAGCATTTTAGTCTGCAAAACATTTTTACTCTCATTATCTCATTCAAGCCTTCAGACAACCCTAAGGGTTATTGCTATTATTTCTATCTTGCAGATGAGAAAACTGAGGTTCAGAAAGAGTGCTTAAGTGCCTTGCTTAAGGTCAGCAAGGTAGTAGAATTAGGCGCGTTAACCAGGCTAATTTCAGAGCCTTCAAACAAGAGCATGCAAATTCATTGTCCAAGGAATACATATGCAATAACACATCTAAGAAAGTCAATTTTAAGAAGCTCTACTTCCATAAGCACACTTTCCTTAAATTGATCTACCTGGGAACACACCCTTCTCCCACTCTACAAGAGAAAAGTCTAATTCTCACTAGTGTCAGGCTAGTAACTGTAGGCTGTCTGAACAAAGTGGCAATTCAAAATATCATTATAGGTGGTGAGAAAGTGAATGACTCTAATGAGTAAGTAATAAATCCTTTTGCAGTAAGGTGGTTCCTAATTCTTTGCTTTTAACAAAATTGAAGAAGGATCTAATCAAGTAAGTTGGTAGATCATTAATAATTTTGATGAAAGATAATTAAATGAACTCAGTTCACAGAATTTAGTGATGCAGCTATAAGTAAAACTCCTTCCCTTCATATTTATTTGTGTCAATAAGAACTAATGATAAACTCTGTCTCATTCTATCAATAAGTAGTATTCACCCATGGATACATGAACCAATTGGGGAAAAAACACTACCATTTCATGTTATTAAAAGGTATACTTCTGATAAAAAAAAAAATTACCAACTGTGTAATGCATGTTGTTACATTGATAAATGATATAACAATAATTGCAATAATGACTCAATGGATACAATTTTTATCACTTAAAGAGCTTGTGGTCACGGGACTGTTTTAGGTTGTAAATTTAGATATTAATACATGTATTTGCTGCAGAGAAGATGACAGGTTGATCAAAAAATCAAAAGCATGATCCATGCATAAACATATTCTACATTAGGTTAGAATTCTATGGAGAAATTGGAATGGAATTTCAAGGTCAAGAAGAAAGGGGCATCATGTAAAAATCTCCTTTTGATCAAGAACTTGTCGGTGTGGTTTTTAAGTGGCTGAAGACAGGTTCAAAATTGCTGTGGTATTTAGATTTCATCAGCTTCATCTTAAAGAGTAATGTCACAGTTTTATTTAAAGATGTCATTATTTATAGTATGCCAGAAATTTTGCCCTTAGCAATAGATATATCCAGAGCTATAACAAAAATGTAAATGTCAGTTTAGGAAGGTGGGAGGGGAATGGTTTCTCAGAACCCTGTAGGGTTAGATGAGCATAAAGTTTAGTTCCATACCACCCACCTCTGATCCCTGCCACTCAATAAGGTGCAGGCGTCCACTGCCCGGGAGTCACCTGTCTCTGGGACTGTTCTGTTCCTTTCTGCACCACATCTCCTTTCATCCCCGTAAAAAAAAAAAAAAAAAAACTTTCTTACCATGAGGACATCATCTTTGTGAAATCAATATTTCTTAATTATTTAATACCACCAAGTCAAAATCTTTTGACTTTGCCTGCAGGCATAATGTAATTTAAAAACTATTATCTCCATATATTACAGGAAGAAACAATAACTCTCTTATCTTAAAGAAGTTAAAACTGCAGAATATTCTCATTGATTTTTTTAAAATCTCATCAGGTTTGGCAAGAGGCAGAAAATATAGTACATCTTCACTTTGTATGGAACCAGAAAAGACCTCGTATAGCCAAAGTAATCTTAAGCAAAAAGAACAAACTGGGAGGCATCAGTCTTCCAGACTTCAAGTAATATAAAGCAATAATAATCAAATCAACCTGGTATGGGCACAAGAACAGAAGCATTGATCTTTGGAACAGGACTGAGAATCCAGAGATGAAACCATCTGCATATGGTAACCTAATCTTTGATAAACCAGACAAAAAGATACATTGGGGAAAAGAATCTCTTTTCAATAAATGGTGCTGGGAAAACTGGATAGCTACATGCAGAAAAATGAAACTGGATCCCTACCTCTCACCTCTCACAAAAATACATTCAAGATGGTTAACAGACCTAAACCTAAGG
>CAUYRT010012357.1:0-10896 GCA_963574885.1 Lepilemur ruficaudatus
TTAACTTCACCTTTTGCATATGTCATATGTGATACCGTATGTATTTCTCAAACTAAAAATTAATATACATATCTCACACTTAGTTTTAAAACTATAGTAAAATTTAGCCTGATAAATTTAAAATCAAAATTTGACAAAATAAGGTAAGAAAAAATGGGATGAGTAGAAAATTAAATAGTGATGATTAAATAGGAGAGTTACATAGAAATTTGATAGATAAACACTTTAAATCCATAATTAATTTAGGAAATGATAATTACTTCATCTTTTAGGAAATATCTAATTTACAAATTATCTCTCTCTTTTTTGAGACAAGGTCTCATTCTGTAGCCCAGGCTAGAGTGTAGAGTACAGTGGCATCATCATAACTCACTATAGCCTTGAACTCCTGGGCTCAAGCAATCCTCCTGCCTTGGCCTCCCAAAGTGCTGGGATTATAGGTGTGATCCACTGCACCTGTCCTACAGATTATCGTATAATATTGGAAGTAATTGTGGTATGGTTAGACAATGGATGCAAATTTAGGACAAAGAAGTTAATACTTACATGGAAATAGATAGAAATTAAAGATTTTTGAGCAAAGAAACATTGGTCAGTATGTGATTAAGAATATTAATTAGATGATGCTGATTAGGATAAGTTTGTGTAGAAAGAAAACAAATGTAAATAAATAATTATTATAAGACATTGCTATAATAAGCCAAGCAACTGGTTGCAAATATTTCAATTGATAGAAATAGAAAATTAGAAGCTTTTGACATAAAGCTTGTTTGGTATAGCTTCAATAGATCATAGTGACTGAATGAAAGTGAGAGAGAAGAGGATGTTGATGCTAAGTCATTCAATAAAAGGTGATGCCATTATCTCATTTTGAGAAATGAAGGATAAGAGAAAGCTTTGGGAAATGTGCAATACTTAACTTCATCTTTTCTCTAAAACATGGCACATTGTTTTTGTCTTAATATGTTTCCAAATCTGAAATATCTAAAATTTGATGATAACTTGAATTCTAAATTATACTACTTAAATAGTTGGAGAGTAGTGATATATTTTGAAAATTGTGAAATGTCTTTTATAAAAAATATATTCCTGCTTTTACTTCAGGTCTTAATAATTCTTTAAATACTTTGAAATTTTTAAAATGAATATGTATATCTCTTATTTGCTAAATTTTGCTTGTACTTACAGTGTGCAGACTAGTTGCTGCTCAGGAGTAATAGGGAAACCATGTGTGAAAAGCTGTTCATTAAATCCTGTAAAGAAACTGTAGCTTCTCCATTACTAATGAGATATTTAGCAAAAATCACTGACAAATTACATCTCTCCTTTTCTTTCTTTGTATTTATATGGCATCCTATTGATTCAAAGCTCACAATATTTACAGCACGTCTGTTTTACATTTACAAATATACGGAATACTGCTTCATTTAATGTTTTGTTCCTTACATCCCTTATGCCTGTTGCAATTACAGAATTTAGGAAGAGGATAGAAACCTAGTTGAATGAGTAAGAAAAAAAACAAGTGTATCCACAGCTGTATAATACTTAAACTTTATAATACATACAAATAGAGTCCTCAAGCCCCTGTAGGATGCCTAAACACCTGGTAAATGAGATGGAAATGCAAAGTAGCTTAAATATTTTAATTCACTTTGCTCAGAGAGTCAGAATATGCAACTATGTAGTCATAAACTAAATATATGGCCTGCGTAAGGTATTTTCTCCTAATATGTTCTTCAGTAAATGGTCCCAAAACAGTTTTAAATACCTGTCAGCCTAAATTTGGAGGGGTTTATCAAGATATATCTAGTGACTGCAATCAGTATCTGTAGTGGACTGACACGGAACTTTTCTCTTGTTAAAATTAAAATATCAAGGACAGTATGTGCAATAGAGGCTTCGCAGAAATCATATACTTACATTACTTGAGGGGCTGGTTCTCAGAAGAAGTTCTGGGACCAGTAACTGTGTCAGTTTGCTTTGCAGGGAGAAGATAGTGGTAAATATATAATTACTTTTTCTCTTTCCTTTCTCTGCATCAAATATTCAAAGAGCAGATATTGGATGGGATGCTACACTATAATCCCAAAGCTTTGTATTTGCTACACATATGCTGATAACCTGTCTTCAATGTGTTCTATTCTTCTACTATATACTCCTACAAAATTCTTCCTTCTATCAAAATGAAACCAAGCAACAAACAAAACACACTGCTAAATACTATAGGCAACCATGTCATACTTAAAAAGCTAAAGTCCAAGTATGGTTTTTTGCCCTCAACCCAAAGGTAACCATAGACAACAATACTCTAGTTGTTAGCAATATGACTGCCCCATGATCTCCTAATCTGGAGTGTATAAATTACTTTTCTTTTTTTCTAAATTCTGAAATGCTATGCACAACTAGAACAAAACAGAAAAGATTGAGCCTCTACAATATCATAAATATATTTTTATTCTATGGATGTCACCTATATATTATTATATAATATTTATATACATAATGTATATACATAATACATTAATATGCATTATTATTTAATGTATGCATTATTCAACACAAATAGATACTTCCAAAAGGAAAATAGATACGTCCAAAAGGAAAGCAAACATTCTACATTTTTTTTTTGCAAATCTCATAGATTATCATGCACAGGTCCCTTTGGAAGTCACTGGCCTTATCCGCCACAGCCACTATCTATGAGATCATGAGAAATTTATGGTGTATTGCCTGGTAACTGGAAA
The DNA here is from genome assembly GCA_963574885.1 of Lepilemur ruficaudatus. Taxonomy (NCBI): domain Eukaryota; kingdom Metazoa; phylum Chordata; class Mammalia; order Primates; family Lepilemuridae; genus Lepilemur; species Lepilemur ruficaudatus. Next base: position 2,745 of record CAUYRT010012357.1, read on the forward strand.
AATTAGAAAAAACAAAGTTCTGCTCTTCTAATTACAGTCTACAATGAAAGGATTTTCTTGTCATCTCAGATTGAATTCACCAATAAAATTACCCATAAAAATCATTTTGTTTTTATTTTGGAACATCTGGTGGCTTAATCATTATGCATATTATTTTTATGTAGAAATGCATCTGGAAGTTTACATATTAGAATTACATACACATATTTGAAACATGGTGCTTTTTAATCTGTTATTTGTCTGTTAAAAAGAACAGCATATCTCTTACCTATCATGATTGTGCAATCCTTATCACTAAATTTTTCAGAAAAATGAACCATTTCATTAAGTGACAATTTTTAATATTACCTTTTATTTTTGAATTGTCAGTCAAAATATTATCACTTCTGGTTAAAATTATGCTAAAATATATGCCACTTTTCCTATTTTCTTAAAGACTTTTAAATAATGAATAATACTGATACAATTACAACTTCAGAGGTTATTGATACACGGGGTTAAATTGCCATTTTGACTAGTCCTTGAACAATGGATTTGTGCAAGATATCAAGAGACCTCTGGTTACTCTGTACCTGTAATAGGAATTTAAGAAATATGTAAGAATGAATAAATAAATTAATGAGTGTCAAGTGAAAGAATCATTTATTTCTTTTCTGTGGACCCAAAGCCAGTTAGAGGACAAAATGCATGAAATAAAAAAGAAATCAATGGTCTCTTGCTTATGACTTGAGTTTATTTCAGCCAGATCTGTAATTTTTTCGGTCTTCATCCAGATTACCTGAAACAGTACATACCAAAAAAATTTTTTTTTCAAAAAGCCTGAGAGAAATTTTAGGAGGCACTGCTTTATCTGGAGAAGAAGCACAACCCCAAAGAAGAAAAATTAAAAGAAAAGGAAAATGAGACAGGGGAAAGAGAAAGTCAAGTATAAGATGGCACATCAGTGGGCTTCCAACTTTTTGACAAGAGAAAAAGCTGGCTCAGTGACACAACCCGTACTCTGAAAAGCCACATGGAACCAGGATATTTTAGAAAAGCTGATGGAAGAAAGGTGAATAAGAAATTTTTTTTCCTGGCTCTTCCCAATCTTCTGTCTCCTAAATTTGTCCCAGGAGGCATTAACCCTCTAACACTTTCAAATGACATTAACAGGACCTTCTGAAGAGACTTTGGGCAGAACCAGAATTTTTGTTTTTCTAGGTAGGTCAGACTTAGGCTGGGAGCTGTTGGCCTCCCACTGTGACAGGCCCAGTGGATGCCAGGGCTAAGCTCTCACTGCACCTCTGGGGAAGGTTAAAAAACTGGTAGTGTTTAGTGATAAAGCAACATAGGTGGCAGCTAGTACTTTCCAACCGTGGGACACAGTGTAAGCCATCAAGGCAGGATCAGCATCCAGGAAGCCGGAACTGGAACTGGGCAGATATGGGGAGACACATTAATTGGTTCTGGAATACTCTTTGCCTTTCTAGATCTTAGAAACTGCTCTCTATATTTCTGATTTATTTCTGTCCCTTCCATTCTTGATTCTTTGAGCTTGGCCTCTGAATTTCCTGGAAAATCAAATAATATAATAAATACCATTTACTGAGCAAATAATATATTATAAATACAGTAGCAGAACTTCTAGAATGTTAATTAAATTCCTACCACAAGTCCCATCAGGTAACTAGTTAGTATGCCATATTAAAGATGATACAATTAAGATGTAAAATTTTAAGTAATATGTTCAAGGTTAATACTTGTAATTTGTAACACCAAAATTTATACCTAAAACTTCTGAATAAATGGCCAAACCATGTTTTAAATTCTATATCAAGGTAATGAGAGTTGGATGTGAGGCTTTCGAGCCATTTTAAGTAAGAAATAAATTGCTTAGTCTTGCTAGTCTTAGGTTGTAAACCATATTTAGACTCAGATACAATTTTAGTAAGTAATACAGTAGGTTGATTAATAATTGACATCATAAAAAGATAACACTTATCTTGCAAATAAAGGTAGGGGAGGGGACAGTGAAGATGATAGTAATTTTTCATGTTCCAGTCAACAAGAGAAGAAGCTGTAATTAAAAGTTAAGAGTACCTAATCAGTGTCTGGTGTTTGATGTTATTTTTATTCCGTACTAACACTGTTAATATGTTTTATTTGAGAAATGATGAGATATATTTCACTTTGATTCTCTAAGTGAGATTATAGTATTATGTGATAATATGAAAGTCATGCTAGGTTGTTTTCATAGAATGAGAAAGATTTATTCTCAAATAGTTCCTTTATTTGACAGTGTGTCTTATTGCTCGCTAAAACAATGCAAACAGTCACCAAGAGCATAGCAGAATCTATATATGAATCTGTGTGTATGTATGTTTGTGCGGGAGGGTTTCAGTCAGTGAGAAACCAAGGAATAAAATCCATTTATAAAATGGGCCCTTTGAATGATAAAGCACATGTGCACTTGGCCCTACCTTGGAACAAATATCTGAATTCAATAGCCATAGTCTTCCATATTGAGAAGTTCTAAAGATTTTCAGGGAGCCAATACTCACGGAAAACAAACTGAATAACAGTAAAAATCACATCTTCTGTGATTAACTATATAACTGCTTAAAATAGAAAAAGTGTCCAACATTGTAAATTTTAGTCCAGAGACTATTTAAATTTTATGCATTTGTTTCGCTAAATGGCACAAACATTTCTATTACATGCCCTGGGAAGCTATTGAAGACAATGCGTATTTCTGACAAAATGATTATTAGAGTTATTTAACATGCTAAAAAGTAAAATGAATACAATAACAATTGTGGCAGTAAAAAAGTAGCTCCTTGATTTATAGTCTTTTAAATGAAAAGGTAAATTTTTTAAACGGTAACAAAGAAGGCGTTATGAGCAAATAAAATAAGTTATTTAAAAGTTTATCTATGCGTCAATATGAGTCTTCTTCATAAACAATAAGAAAAAAAACACACATCTGTCAGCTTATTTAAGTATAGTACTGAGACACTCTTGGTAGTTGAAAACAACTCATATGTTCTTTTGTTTTTAATTCAAAATGAATTAACCATATAGCCCATTAGAAACCTAAGCACATTTTTAGATTCCTTTTAAAAACACATTCCTATCTTTTATTAATGTTCAAATAAAGTTTTGATTACCTAATACAATTAAAATAATACTGCCTTCCTCAGAATAAATGCTTGGGAATCAAAGCTGTATTTAAGAATTCAATGTGCTCATTGTGAATTGATGCAGTGGCGTCAATCGCCTCTCCACTACCAGCAGAGAAGAAAATTACGAACACTCCAGACGATTGTCAGAGGCCCTTTCCTGGCACACACTTGTTGAAATCTGGCCAATGGCACTCTGGAAACCTTATGAATGTACATATCCCTATATCATGCAAAGCTAGATCCAGAGTGAATTGTAATTTGATCAGAGTTATGGCTTAAGGTATTTAGCATTAATTCAAGAAAGTAATTTTCTATGAATTATGTATACAGAGAAAATAATTCTATACTTTAATTTCAGGAATATAGCAAAAAAAAAAAGCTGAAGGAGATATTGAGTGCTTAATTATAATTACCGATTATCCTGTAATTAAACTTAAATTGTTAAACACCTGTTTGAAGACACACTATACAAAATTACTATAGGCTTTTTGAATTTTAAATGGAGAATACAATAAATGGGGCCAAATATAGATTGCCTCTGATGTGTAAAAAATTTTTTTATCTGCTATAGAATTGTTGACACAAATATAAATTAGGAGAAACTTCAGTCAGCATGTAATGTTCATAAAATAAATTAGAAGATTGCCAGATCGTTACTTTTAAAATTCAGTTTCTCAAAAATGAGTACCTAGAAAGCTAAAAAAAAAAAACTACAAGTTATTTCAAATTCAATATATTTAACAAGTATATAAAGTATTTGGAATTTTGTAGCAAAAGCAAAATAATGAAATGTAAAATAAATTGGATTTTTATATATAATGTTTAGAAGTTTTCGATAAATTCTAGAATACATAAAGTGAGTTTACTGTGTTTTTGCCTATTTTATTTCTATGTGTTTTGTCAGACTAAAATATACTTTCCTTTTTACATGAATTTTTGCTTTAACTATCAAAAACAGAAGTTTGAAAAATGATTGTCTTTTTATCTTCACTCATGAAATTGTCATTTAAATATCTGTTGAGTTAACTTTGAGTTCTAACAAGGTGCTGTGTACCTTGATTTCTTAAGTTGGAACTTGTTTAGGAATGCTGTGCTTATGATTAAGTATTTTATTCACAAAATCTTTGAAACCCTTAAGACAATGAGAATATTCTAGCAAAGCATACTGTTTTAAATATGGTTTGAGAGAAAATAGTTATTTTTTTTTGTGGATGAAATGATAGAGTATAATATTTGTAGTTCTTTTTATTCAAATATACCTGGAAATTCCTAATAACCTAAGTCCAAAAACATAACGGGTTTGATCTATAACATTTCAATTGCACTGAAGCACAGTCCTCCCATAGTCTCTAACCAACAGTTTTGAATGTTAAGAAAGAAAAAGGAGATGGCACAGTTCTATTAAAATTTTAGTTTTTCTACTTGCTATCTAAGTACAAAAAATGTTAGTCTCAGATAAAGATTACATTGAGGATAAAATTCTAGTATTTGAAAATTTACAAGTTAGAAATTTGTAGTGGCCTTGCCAGAAAATTTAAGTACTCATCAATCTCTGCTTCTCACAGCTGCAGAACATACATAAATCAGAAGAGGTACTCAATCTAAGGAGCTTCAATGCAGGTGAAACTGATAAATTAGTATAAAGATGCTGTTTTATCTCACCATGGCACTAACCGTATCCCGAATATGGGCTGAGGGGAAAGATTAGGTGCTTTGTTAACTCGTAGAGTACTTACTGGAAATTTAGACAAATGGAATGAATTCATTTCTAAAGTATGCTTATGATATATGGCACTTTTTCATTTGGAGCTAGACAACTCTAACACAGTGTGTGTCTTATGAAACAGCATAAAGAGTGGGTTTTATTTACCCTTTAGAAGACAAATCATGCAGAAACTATAGTTCTTAGGATTGATGAAATTCATCAAATTATCATATGTATATGTCTTGAAGATTCTCTAAATTACACATGGTATAGATGAATGAGGGTCGTTACTATCATTTTCAACATTATCCAAGGTTTTTACCCTCTAATATAAGTAAACACACATCAAACAAGAAAAAAATAGGACAATATATAAATAAAGTGAACAGAATGCTGGAGAAGGGCATGTGTTTGAAAGAGGTAGAATTTGGCATAACTGGAAAAGGTACAGGGATGTTAAAATCCAAGTTATCCCTTTGCATAGGTAAAAACCAGAATGAATATTGGCAGAAAGAAGCCTTAGATGCTCATGGTAAGTGGGGACAGTTGTTAAACAGGTGAGACAGTTTCAGACTCATTTATTTACATAATTGTCTTGGATAAAAGTTAGTGCTATGGACTGAATGTTTGTCTTTCCTCAAATTCATATCAAAGCCTAAATCTTCAATGTGATGCTATTTGGAGGTGGGGCCTTTGGAAAGTAATTAGGTCTTAAGGGTGCAGCCCTTATAAATGGGATAATTGTTCTTTTAAGGAGACTTAGAGAGATGATTGCTCTTTGCTGTTCGTCATGTGAGAACACAGCAAGACATCCATGAGGGGAAACAGAAAGCAGTTCTCACCAGACCCTAGATATGCTGTAGCCTTGCTCTTGAACTTACCAGCCTCCATAACTGTGAGAAATACATTTCTGTTGTCTGTGTCACCAGGTCTGTGGTATTGTTATAGCAGCTTGTACTGTAAAAGTCAGGTTCTTGAAGTCGTACTGGTATGGTTTTGAATGCCGTACAAACTTAGCAAATTTTCAAATTTATCTAATTTTGCACATCAATTTTCTCATCTGCTATTTAGCTAATAATAACTACATCAGCCATTATCATAAAAAATTTATGTGAAATATTTCACGCATATTCAGATTCACAACTATTAGAAGAATCAATATCACGTGCTAGGTACTCAGAAATTTGTCAAGGAATAAAATGGTAAAGAAAACCAGACAAATATGTGTGCAATCCATGTAATAGGTGGTCATAAAATATTGGTGACATATTCTTTATGTTAAATTTCATACCTAGCTATTTTTCTGAATTTTAGAACTTATTTTAGGAATGCTGCTTATAAAAATAGAGTGAGGTAATTTTATCCAAGTGCATGAGCTTTTTATCTTCATATGTGTTGAACAAATCCATAAACATTTAATCTCTAAGGATAGAAAATATTTAATATAAAATAAAAAGTATATTTGGTACATTGCATGTTTATCTTCACCAGCCAATAATCTTATTTTTATTATGAATTAGATAAGGAAGGAAATATAGAAGTTTTGATCTCAACCACACACACTTTTCTAGTGACAAAACTGAAGGCTAAGTGTTGGAGTGACTTAACTAAGTTTCATTTGACAAGTGTTCATTTTCAAATAATATAATAACCAAGTAAATACGTTCTATTCTTTATAGTACAAGGTGACAAATGAACAGTTAGAATATTAATTAACATGGATATAAATGATTCTTTTAACCTCAATATATTATCCTAAAAAATCTATGTTACCTTCAGTGTAAACTTTCTGCTTAGTCCACTGAGATGCAAGCAGGGCTGCAGTCAGGGCTTCTTCCCCCTGAGGGGCTGCAAGAGAGGAGGGTTAGCCATGTTGTCCTTGATTAGAGGGTGGTCAGCACTGTGAAAGCTCCAGGGGCCATTGGCACCAACAGTCAAACTGTGTCAGTCAACAGGACCACTTACATTTCCAGGTAGATAGATGTGGACCCGACAAGTGGGCAGCTTGTGCCAGGAGGGGTAGCCGAAGAAGCGAAACAAGCTCTTAAAAACATGGGTGAAGGCCGGGTGCGGTGGCTCACGCCTGTAATCCTAGCACTCTGGGAGGCCGAGACGGATGGATAGCTCAAGGTCAGGAGTTCAAGACCAGCCTGAGCCAGAGCGAGACCCCGTCTCTACTATAAATAGAAAGAAATTAATTGGACAACTAAAAATATATGTAAAAAATTAGCCGGGCATGGTGGCGCATGCCTGTAGTCCCAGTTACTCGGGAGGCTGAGGCAGAAGGAGTGCTTGAGCCCAGGAGTTTGAGGTTGCCGTGAGCTAGGCTGATGCCACGGCACTCTACAGCCCGGGCAACAGAGTGAGACTCTGTCTCAAAAAAAAAAAAAAAAAAAAGGAGAAGAGAAGAGCAAACAGAAAGACACGCCAAATTCATGGTGTGGTGTGTGGCCCAGATCTCAGCTCTCTGCTGTGTCTCTTTATGAGAAAGGCCCTCAGCAGAAGGCAGCCGCCTTGTCCAAGGTTAACCACTTCCCACCCCAAAGGTAAACTGGTGCCCTCTCTGGTTTCATATAGGTCAATTGAATAAATGAATCATTACCACTGCAGAGGTAATTAGTATTCTGCCTTCTGTTGCCGTATATAAATCTCATTCATTTTAAATCTTCATATAAAAAGAATCATACAATATATAGTCCTCTGTATGTGGCTTTTTAAAATTCAACATTATGTCTCTGAGATTCATCCATGTTGTGTATAGTGGTAGTTTGCTCTTTTTTGTTTCTGTATAGTATTCTATTATATGATTATACAATAATTTTTTTTTTTTTTTTTAGAGACAGGGTCTCACTCTGTTACCCAGACTGGAGTGTAGTGGCGGGGCATGATCATAGCTCATTGTAACCTTGAACTCCTGGGCTCAAGTGATCCTCCTGCCTCAGCCTCCCGAGTAGCTGGGACTATAGGCGCATGCCATCACACCCAACTAATTTAAAAAAAAAAATTTTTTTTTTTTGAGACAGGGTCTCACTCTGTTGCCCAGGCTAGAGTGCTGTGGCGTCAGCCTAGCTCACAGCAACCTCAAACTCCTGGGCTCAAGCCATCCTCCTGCCTCAGCCTCCCGAGTAGCTGGGACTATAGGCACGCGCCACCGTGCCCAGCTGATTTTTTCTATATATATATATTTTTAGTTGTCCAGCTAATTTCTTTCAATTTTTAGTAGAGACGGAGGTCTCACTCTTGCTCAGAGCTGGTCTTGAACTCCTGAGCTCAAAAGATTCTCCCA
>CAUYRT010012359.1:0-26837 GCA_963574885.1 Lepilemur ruficaudatus
TTTCACAGGGACTCATTTGAGATGTTGTCAAGCAATGTATAATCTACAAATGTGTAAAGAAAGTTGCTGCTCATTAAAAGCTCCTAAGTGTAGGAGAAAAGACGGGGAAATAAATTGGCTCGAGGTCAGCATTCATTCCACCATGTCACCAAGGATTCTGAAAATGTCTAATGTTAGGACCAGTTTAGCCATAAAAGCCTTTTAAGGAAATATCAAAATCATTCCTTCTTGGAAGAATTTCTGACATGTTTTGGGTTTGCAGCAATGTAGAAAAATATAACTGCAAAAGACCTCGGAGTCCATTTGTTCCAACCAACTCAATGTATAAATGAAAAAACTGAAGCCAAAAGAGGTGAATCGCTGGCCCGGTGCTGTTCCCTAGCATGTCACAGTTGGCTCTGACTCCCAGTCCTTGGCTGTATGCTTTAAAGAACTCTGCCTCCCAGGCCTGTCCCCAGGCACTGTCACAGGCTTCTCGACTCCAGTGTGTGCTCAATTTTCCATCACCGATCCCCTTGCTGGCATCTAACAAGAACCCACAAGCGTTTCTAAATGCCAACATCCATAGCACATCTTTTCTAAAAATAGATATGGTTGTATTTCCAAATCTTACAGCATAATCTAGTGGAAAAGGTTTTTATTCCCTAAAACCAGAGAAACACTCAGCAACTGGAAACAATTTGGTTTCTCTGAAACTGTAGTATACAGCCCCATATATCTTCCCAGTTGCTCAAGATCTCTCCCATCGCATCCTACCCCTCAGCCTCCTCTTCCTAATTTCCCGGCCCCTCCTTCCTTGCCAATCACAACCCCAGCCTCGGAGAACCTACCGAGCCTCCCCTCCTGCCCTGGGCTGAGCCTCCCTCCGCAGAAGCCCTGCTCCTGTTCCCAGTGGGCACTTACCTGGTCACAGGCAACACTGAGTTCATCAGCTCCTCAGGAGGTGAGTGGATGCAGGTGCTCTGGCCCTGAGCCCTTTTATCCTGGCCTGGGCTCTGCCCTCCAGCTGTGAGACAGGGCCTGGGCATGAGAGGACCCGCCTCCTGCCTCCCATGTGGGTCCTATGACAGGAGGTGACTGGAGTCCGGCACGTGCCTCCCTTCCTGGGGCTCTAGGCAGCTGCTCCCAGCTAGGAAAGAGCTTGCTTGAAAAGGGGACTTATGGTGGGTGAAAAGGGACATCACCGTTCCTGCAGACCTCGGCTGCCTTATTTCCTATGAAAGATGGTTCTCTTCACAGTCACACTTATGTATGCTGGTCACACAACTCCTTCTTTCCTTCCATCCTACATACTAATTTTCCATCTACACCTTTGCCTTTGGATGGCCTGGTGTAAAAATACACATATCTGATCAGTGGCGGGGGTTGTGTGTGCATGGGTGTATAGCATAGTGGTTGAGAAAAGAGTCCTTGGAGACCCTAGCATAGTATCCAACTTTTTTGAACCTCAGCTTTCTGATATTTTAAATGGGGACAAAGATATAAATATCTTCTTTGCAAGATTTCAAAATTAATTAAGATGGCAAAGGGCAAGTAGCCAAGGTCGTATGAGGCATGTGGTTATAATCAGGAAATGGACGGATAAATATATACAGTCACAGAGAAATAGATGCAGACATGGATTTTTAATGGACATTGGGAATTTTTAAAGCCACAGATACATTTCAAGGTAGGCAGAGCTTGTTAAAATTAAATGCCATTTTTTATCTCCTATTTACCTCAGTAAGTTTGGCTTTATGAAAGTCGATGTAGAATGGTTATAGGAAAAGGACTGAAGAGGAGCATAGTGCCCTAAATTATAGCATGAGAAGAATTTGCAGCTTCCTGGGGCAAATCTGAAGGGAGGGAGTAAAATAAAAACGGGAAAAGTGAAGAGAAGAGCCAATGAGGTGACCGGTGACTGGGAGTGGAGTAGCTGTTACAGGTAAGAACAGACATGTTCAATATTCAATCTGAAATTATTTGCTTTGTTGCAATATAAATTTCCCGTGTTTAATTTCCCAGTTTTTCATGCTCAAAAATAACCAAATGGGAATTCTAAAAAATGAAAAAATACAATATCTGAAAAAATAAATATGTTCAAAATTAAATATAGCATTAAAAAATTCATTGGATGGTTTTAGCAGCTTGTAAACTACAAAAGAATAGATTAGTGAACTTGAACTTGAATAAATTATTCAAACTGAACTGAAGAGAGGGAAAAGATTGGAAAAAAATGAAGACATAATCCGTAACCCATTGAATAATATCAGCCTAATATCTATGTATTGAGAATCTCAGAAAAAGAAAAAAAAATAGAATGGGGGAAAAAGTTTGTTCTTAAATAATGGTCAAATTTTTTCAAAATGTGATTAAAGTGTTAACTCGTAGAACCAAGAGGTGAATAAATCCCAAGTGGGATAAATACATAGGAAGCACACAGGTCCAAAAAGAGGATACCAGTTAGTCTTGGAAGACAGGAGAAGGAGTGAGGAATTCCTAAGAAGGGTGTCTAGGAAAGGTTTGTTAAGGAGGTCTGGTGGGATAAAGGCTTTGAAGTGGTGAGACTTAGATCTAGATAGAAGGGGATAGTGGGGGGAGGGACTAGGGCTTTATACAGAGAAGGAGTGGTGTGACAGTGACAATATGCATCAGGCAGGGGCTGCAGGTGGTCTTTTGTGAGCAGTAAGTGGTCCAGCCTGACTGGAATGCAGGGTGTGTGACAGAGTGCGAGACACAGGTAAGGCTGAAAGGAAGACTGGGTCCAGCGTGTGGGGAGTCCATTGTCAGAGCAAGTCACGGGCTTTATTAAATGTTAGCCAGAATCCACTGAAGGCTTTAGTTGAATTTCATTGTTGTTACTTATACGTTTGTTGTTTTAGCAGGGGAAACATAATCACATTTAGCGCCGGATCCTAATACAGAAGAGGACTTGGGGGAGACCCTGGGACAGAGGGCAACAGCCATAAGGAAATGAGTCAAGGAAACACCATTGCCTATAATCCCCCAAATGTTATTCTGTATTTACGCTCCCATATTCACAATTTCCAAATCAAAGAAACCCTAAAAATTGAGTTTCTGTCTGATTGTTGAAAATGCTCATTCGGTAGCAAAAACCTGACCTGAACTGACGGTGAGCTCACTTTATCTTACTGCAAATATTCATATGTTCTGTTGTAAAAAATACTAATGCCCTTCCCAAGGAGATAAGATCCCTAAAGCCATAGGGATGGGGGGTCTGGACTGACCACTTTGCCTGCCTAAGAAGTGGTAGAATCCTTGGTTCAAATTCCCTGGTGTTGGGAGTGGACATGGCCAATTCTGAAGTTTACCTACAGCATTACCAATAAATTCTGTTCACTGAATTACCCTCCTTAAAATAAAATTCTGAATTTCAAAATGTATCTGTTGCCAAGGATCTAGGATGAGTCATTAGAGGAATGAAGAAATCTGACATTTTTCAGGAGTAACAACTTCCCTTTGACAATCACTACTTTGTCTAAAAGAGCCTCGTTGTATCAGTTTTGTCTGCCCAAATTTTCAGACTTGAACAAGCCTCAGATTCTTCCCCTTTTTCAATCAAGACTCCAAGATTTTCCCAGCTAATAATCATAGTGTCATCCCTAACTCATAATGCATTTTTATATGCTTTCTTTAATTATTCTCAACTGTTCTATTAATAGCATATTCAGTGAAGACCCAGAAGAACAGAAGTGTGGGCATGTTTACTCAAGGCCCCCCTAGGACTCTTGTGCTTTTTGTCTCTTTTTCCTTTTGCCTATTAACCTTATTGACCAGTCATTAATATAATAACTTTTCTTTGTGTTAAAATTCTTTGTTATAATTTTTCAAGACAGTGAAATTTCCTGCTTATAATTTTTTCAGGTTGCCACTGGCATTCCATTGCAGACTTGGCAGGAAGGTTAGAAAGCGAGTGTTTTGAGCTATTGGACAAGTTGCTGAATAATTATGATAGTGACAGTCACAGATAATCTACCCACAATAGCCATAACAGCCTAGATAACCTGCCCTTCCATAATCAGCAAACAGCTCCCCAGGGGAAAAATAAGAAGAACTCTCTATAGATACTTAAAGCTGCACTTGCTTGCATGTATTTTCATGTATTCCTGCCTTATACTAAAGAGATTTTTTATTTATAGTGGATAGGTGTTGGTTGGGATGGAGACAAGGGGACGAGATGATTTGCTGTTGAATTGGGAGGGTCTAGAGGGCAAGGTCTGAGTTCCTTTCCTCTAACTCAGTGGCTCTCAATGGTGTTGGTGGGGGGCATGGATTTTGTAACCTCCACTTCTACCCCCAAACTCTGAAAGAGGGCATTTGGCAATCTGGAAACGTGTTTGGTCCTCGCACTGCTGTTATCTAGCGGGTAGAAGCCAGGGATGCTGCTAAACACCCTACAAGGCACAGGATGGGCCTCCCATAAGAAAGAATCATCTTGCCCAAATTATCAGTATGGCAGAGGCTGAGAAACCCTGCTTCGGTACAGGAGGATTAAGACTATGCTTGTGGGAAACACCTCCTGGACTTTTGATCCCACAAAACAAACTTCTGAAGAATGCTGATGAGATGCTATGGAAATGGCTGATTAATTAATTGATTGCTCAATCCAGCTGTTTTATTCAGGCCGGGTCAAGCTAGGACACCTTTCAGTGACTAAGAAGCCGATCCCAATCCAAGCCTAAATGGTATTTCTGATTGATTGCAAAACCTCCCCTCTCTGGTATTTCCTCTCCCTCTGGCTGACCCAAGGAGCTGTGCGACGGCGAACTGGCTGAGTGGCATCAACACACTGATGCCATTGCTGATGGCTGCTCCCCTCACTGTCCCGACCCAGCACTCACTCTGACATCCGGCTTCCTTCCCCCAGATCTTTTACTTCCTCTAGCCTCGGCTCTGCGTTTTGCCTAAGCCATTGTCTACCACCAACTCACCCCATCCCTCTCCTCTCTGCTACTCCATGTCCCATGGCTGCTTCAATTCCTCCTCCTCGAACCCCCCGGACTTTTCCTGCTGAACTTTATGTGCCTCCCTTCAGCCTCTGCTCAGGCCTGGCCTCCGTGGCCGACCTCCTCCTTCAAACAGGGAGTCCCCAAGCCAGTCATCTCCTCTTTTCTCTACCTCTGCCCTTTGGGGTGAATAGTTCACTACCAAAAGCAAATATATTTTCAGTGCTTTATAATTGCGGTCCCCAACCCCGGGCAGTGTGCATCGCCACTTGGCTGGGCTGCGCGGCAGGAGGTGAGCAGCGGCTGAGGGAGCGAAGCTTCATCTGCATTTACAGCAGCTCCCCGTCACTCGCTGGCATCACCGCCTGAGCTCTGCCTCCGTCTCCCCACCCCCACCCCCACAGTCTGTGGAAAAATTGTCTTCCGTGAAACTGGTCCCTGGTGCCAAAAAACAAAAAGGTTGAGGACCGCTGCTTTATAGTATACAAAGTATTTTTAAATGATTATTTAATCCTCAATGTGACCCAGACGTGTGTACATGTTTTTAGCCACATTTTATAGATGAGGAACTGAGTTTAGGGAAGTCTCCTAAGCGGAGACCTCCCGCTTAAGGAGTGGAAGAGCTGGCTCGAACCCTGGTCTCACGTTGCCTCTCCCATGCGGGTTCCACCGCCGCATGCTGGGGGAGGGGGGACGGGGTTCTGCACCAGTGCAGGGGACCCTCTTCCCACACACCGGGCTCAGTCCCCTCCCTTCTCATTCTGTCTGGGATGCCTGCCAGCTCATCTTCACTGCTCAACTTGTTCTTATTTCCAGAGCGGTTTGTGTACTTTGATGTATTATATAATTTTTTTTAAAAATCCACTGTTTATTTGGTTTTATCTGCCAGAATTTAAACTTCTTGCTATCTATATAGCAAGCATCCAGATTAGTGCCTGGCATATAACAAAATCTCAGTTAATATTTTAGTAAATATTTGTTGAATACATAGATAAATGCATTCCGTTTCCAAACAGTTCTGACTATTATTTTATGTTTCTTTATTTCTAGAAAGAATCTTCTTATGGTTTCTGTTCATTGAATTTAAACTCAAGTTTTACAAGAAAAAAACCTGATTCTTTTTCTGAATGAAAGAAAGCACTAAAAATAATGGAACATGGCAGCAGGCTACTCCTTTCAAAACATAATATCACTCTTCCTTCCACAGGGAAGTGGACCAAGTTTTGGAGCAAGATAAGCCTAGGCTTGGATTCCAGCACTTTCGGATCTTAGATGTGTGACCAAACTAGTTTACCTCTCAAGATTTTGTTTTTTCTAATGTCTGTAAAATGGAGTGAATATTAACACGTTTTCAGGTTGCTGTGAGTGTGAAATCCTTCCTTTTCCTAACTCAGGTGGTGGCTGGCACACAGGAGACCACCATCCTCCAGCCTCATGCCTTGACCTGAGCTGACCACAGCACCCAGGTGTGCGTCGTCTGCACCAAATAGAACAGCACCATCGCGCAGCGCTGTTAACAAGAGTTCTTTGCTATTTGGCAGAATCTCAACCTTGGCCCCTACTAAGATTTTAATCAGCCAGGATTTCTTCATTCATGCAGCTGTACACACACTCACTTATCTTTCCACAAGTTCAGCTGATCTTTAACTTAAATTTAGAGCTTCATATTTAACTTAATTACGTTTGATTGTGTCAGATTAAGTCCGTTCTTCTAACCTATGTTGAATCAGAAGTGTACTCTTCAATTCTCCCTCATAAATCGAAGTCTCCTGAAACTTACTTAGGTCAGTTTCTTTTAAAGTCTCTCTCCAAGGTGTTGATAAAAAGTTCATTGGAGCACTACTTAGAATGGAATTTTGGGACCAGCAGGAAACTTCCATACAGTGCTAGGAGCCAGGAAGGATGTGTAATGAATGAACAACTGCAACTTCCCCTCCCACCGCCCTGGGCTATCATTAAGTCAATGATGCTGACAGCTTGCCTGCTCTTACCTTTGCCCAGAAGACTCTCCTTTCTCCTCCATCAGCTAACTCCCACTCATCTGTCATATCTCTGATTTGTAGTTGCCTCCTCTGGACACTGGGCCCATTAAACTGTCCATGCTTTGGGCTTTCATGGGAGGGCTTGTGCCTCCCATGTTAGGCTTTCACCATGTTAATTGTCTGCCCTGCTGCCATTGTAGCTCCACCATCAATCCCAGTTCCTGGCAGATAGGAGAGTCTCAACAAGTAGCTGTCAAATTAATGAATGTGTTGATGCAAATTGATAAGTGGTTTTCTCCTTGATGGACATAACACTAGATAATAGAGGAAAGGTGTTGACCCAGCTCAGGGTCCCTATAACAAGATATGGTGAGGAACATGTGGGTAGATTTGGCAAAGTTTGGGTTACTCCCAGACCTCTAAATACTTCCAGTTTAGCCTTCCGGATCAGGAAGCATCATCTTTTGAAGGAATGTTCTGGATGGTCCCTGGTGATGGGAAGCATGTGGATCATCAAGCCTCACCCTACCTTCCTGACCAATCTTAGGCACGGCATGATGATGCTCTGAGGTGTCCCGCATGTCAGAATTCAGGAATATGCTACGGCCAGAGACTAAGTCTTAGTCACCACCTGGCTATTCTCCTATACAGCAATGAAGTATCCACATGTGCCCTGCCTGTCTTTGGATAACTACTATCTACCTAAGTATTCTAAGAGAAGCAGCTGATCTATTCTCTGGTGCATGACAGTTCTATTTGCTTATGCATTCAAGGCTATTATAGCCTATAGGACAAACCGTGGGATGTGGAATTTCTCTCAGTTAATGTTCAGGAAATGCCTAGGTAAAGGGAACTATACCGTAGTTA
The DNA here is from genome assembly GCA_963574885.1 of Lepilemur ruficaudatus. Classification (NCBI taxonomy): domain Eukaryota; kingdom Metazoa; phylum Chordata; class Mammalia; order Primates; family Lepilemuridae; genus Lepilemur; species Lepilemur ruficaudatus. The sequence goes on from CAUYRT010012359.1 coordinate 7,796, forward strand.
GGCCCCATCTCTCAGTAAAGGTATCTTTACACATGCCAGACTCCCCCTCACTCAGCCATGCACTGAGCCCCATTCTGGCTGTTTTTGGTGGCAGTGAAGTTGGGGATTTAACTGAGAGAAAGGAAGAGACTTGTTCATCTTAAGGTGCTTCTAGACTGAGGAGTGGGAGACTTGACTCCACACATGGGGAAATTACATGCAATTTTGTGGGAGCACAAACAAAAAAAGTTAAAAGCTCCGTTTTCACCACCACGTGCATATCCTACCCATGCTGTGGCCAGATACGTACAGTTTCAACTCTCCTTCTACATATTGAGTAAGCTCATACATCTGGGTATTATAACAAGAGTTTTCACCTCCGACTGATCAGAATTTTCAAATGAATTCTCATTCTGGAAATTCAAATTAAGTAGGTCTGAGATGGATCCTGGGATTCTGTGTCTTTAAATGAGTGCCCCAGGTAAGTTCACTCAAATATGGTGCCTGCCACAAGGAGGAATTGTGGATCTCTGGGAACATCTGATGCTGTTCCTTCATTCTATAGTGAAGATCCCATGGCGGGAGTTTAGAAAGAATAAAAGGATAGAGAATTGCAGAGAGATGTAAGTAAGCGGATTCTAAGATGGGAAGCCTGGTCTTTGAGGCTCTTCTGCTCACTTGGATCAGTGAGCCCTCCTGTCTGGAAGCCACACGATTGGGTGGCAGGCACAGGAGTCTGGCCTGGTCTCTGTCTGGTAGTGTTTGTGACTTGGCCAGTGCATGAGTATTTCTAGGCAACGGTCCACCAAACTCTGAAATACAACCTGTGTACTTCCTAACGTTAGTGTGAGATTCAAAGAGAAGTCTCTCTGGCGAGTTTTTGAGCACCTTGAAGAGCTTGATAAATGGGGATCTCTTTTGCTCTTTTGAGTCCTCAGCCCTGGTCCTGGAGACAATTTAAGTTTTGTTCACATGGTTGACATAGAAGGAAAGGGCAGAGAGAAGGAGGCAAGTCATCAGCAAGACGGTGGATTGTGGGGAGCAGGAGAGATGGCCATCGGGGAAGGGTTATTGGGCTACTGCCGAAGGAATACGGGATATTCAAACCATGCTCCCGAGGTCACAGCCCCTATTGCCAAGCCCTGAGCTTCTAAAGCACATAGACAGATATACACAGACACACAGGCCCACACAAAGAGACATGAAAAAACACAGACGCACACACTCCTGTGTGCCCCTTTCCTCTGGGGTGCTTGTCTCTGGCTGTCCAGATGCTCTGGGGGAGCATGGGCCATGGGGGCTTCCTGACTCAGCTCTAGCTTGGCTCACCCAGACACTCCTCTATTACATCATCATCCCATCCCTGTCACATCCAGGCAGATATCTGGATTGGATGATGTTATTCTGGGATCCAGAGTCTATCCCCAGAGGGCAGTGCAGGGCAGGGAACATTGCTCATGCAAGAAAAGCCTGTGTGGGGACCTGTTCCCTGGGGGAAGTTGGGGTTTCTTAGGAGTGAATTCCATTTTCTCACAGGCAGCTCTGTGTTTTTTCTATATCTTGAAGGGATGGTCTGCCCCTACCACTCCAGGGGTTTTCTGTCTAGCTGTGTCTTTGAGAGAATGGGGAGCACATAACAAGGACCCCGTCCCCCATCTGGAGCTTCCAAGCCTCTCCTCATGCAAGTGCCTGGTGATGGAAACCTAGGGGTGCTCTGTGGGACTGATCCAGTCCCTGCCAGGCCCTGCCAGGCCCCAGGGGAATGTGCCACAGAGCAGAGGTAGTCCTAGGGCTGCCTAGATTTTAAGAGAGGAAACACATGTGGAATTGATGAAAAGAACCTGTTCAGCGATTGAGAGAACTCCAAGATTGTGTTGGAAAATAACTGGGTAAATAACAGGAAATATATTTGGAAGAGGCAGAGACTGTGACTGGGATCAAAGATGCCATGTGTGGCAGAAAGAAGTGTGGCCTGGGAGTCAGGTCTCTCTGCATGGCTTTGGCAAGTCAGTTACATCCTGTGTGCTTAGGTTTCCAGCTCTGCAAAATGGAAGGATGATAAAGCCTGCCTGATGGGCTGTTGTGGGAATTAGAGGATGGAGAGAGATAGATAGACATGTGTGTGGATAGATAACTAGAAACATGTGCATACACATATTCATACATATTATATATTCATACACATTCATATTCTATCTGCATAAGGCATTTCACTAAACCAGTGGGGACCAAATGTTACTGGGCATCAGCTACAGTTACACCAGGAGGGCTGGTTAAAATACAGCTTACTGGACCTCACTTCCAGAATCTCTGTTTCATTAGGTCTGGGTGATGCATTTGCATTTCTAACAAGATCCTGGGTGACACTGATGCTGCTGGTTGGGTACCATACTTCACAAACCAGTGTCTTAGGTTGTACACCGAGAGTGAACAAAGGTTGTGCATATCCCTTTTACCAGTGCCTTTCTAGGAGGTCAGCAATGAATATTTGCCAATAAATACATGAATGAATGTATTCCACACTAAGGGGCTCAGTTTTCCGTTATATAACACGGGGTTTTGCTAGATGGTCTCTAGGGTCTCCACCACTGACATTGCAGAACTAGACCCTTTGGGCAGGGCAAAGGCATGCTCAGAGCCAGGCCCTGGGGCTGTGGTTCCCAGCTATGGCTCTTTAGCTACAGGGTCCTCTGGGGCATGGCCTGTGAGGAGGCAGATACTGGCTCAGGCCTTTAGGGGCCCAGGCCAGAGCCACCTCCTGCTGTCATCCTCCTAAGAGGAGCCCCTTCATATTTTACAGACCACTGTGGCCTCAGGGCACCAGCTCCCTGAGGAAGGGCCTGTCCTCTGAACACTCACCCTCCCACCCCAAAGCCACATGCGTGCATCTCGTCTGCAAGGAGTAGGAGGAAGAGGCACCTCTGTCTCTCCTGCCCCTCAATCCCTACCACCATGCTGCCAAGACTGCCCATGCCTAAGAAAATTTTGGAGCAATTGGGGAAGGCAGAGTCAGGCTCAGACACTTTCTCCCCTTTCTCTGGTTCCAGAGGTGATACGCCTGTGACTGCAGCCCTAGAGCTGGGTGACCTGCCAAATCCAGGCCTGAAGACCTTTACTCCAAGACTGGGGAGCAAAAGTTATCCCCCCTGTTCCCTCACTCCCTTTGCCTCTTCCTCCATCCTTTCCAGCAGGGACCAGGGACACTGTGGGGAGACAGAAAACCCACAGGGCAATCCCTCTTGGTCTAGGCCAAGGAAGGCTTAGACCATGGGTACAGTAAATCCAAGAGGAAAAGTAATAAATTAAAATTAAAGCTCACACAACTTCAGTCCCATTAGAGGATGGCTATTATGAAAACAAAACAAAACAACAAACTGAAAATAACAAATGTGGTCAAGGATGTGGAGAAATTGGGACTTGTGCACTGTTGGTGGGAATGTAAAATGGTGCAGCCACTATGGAAGATAGTATTTCAGTTCCTCAAAAAAATAAAAATAAAATTATTATAGGATCCAGCAATCCCACTTCTGCATATCTACCTAAAAGAATTGAAATCAGGCACTCAAGGGGTATTTGCACACCCATGTTCATTGCAGCATTATTTACTATAAGCAAAAATTGCAAGCAACTCAAGCGTCCATCCATCCATTGATGAATGAATTTTGTTTAAAACATTGTATGCACATGCAATGGAATATTATTCAGCCTTAAAAAGGAAGGAAATTACAGCATATGCTACAATATAGATGAACTGTGAGGACATTACACTACGTGAAATAAACCAATCACAAAAGGACAAAGACTGTGTGATTGACTTATATGAACTACCTGGAATAGCCAAATTCGTAGAGACAGAAAGTAGAATGGTGCCTGCCAGGGGGAAAGGGGAGTGAGAAATGAGAAGTTATTATTTAATGGATGCAGAGGTTTAGTTCTGCAAGATGAAGAGTTCTGTGGATGGATGGTGGCAATGGTAGTACAATAATGTGAATGTACTTAATGCCACTGATCTGTTCACTTAAAAATGGCTAAGATGTTAAATTTTTTTTTTAATTGGGGGAAAACTACAAAGAATTTACAGTACAATGTTTACAGTCACAATTTATAGTGAGCTGATTTCCCAAAATATATTACCACTCAAGTTGACTTATCTTGTTACATTCAAAAACCTACTCTGTCAAAGTAGTCCATAGAGTACATACATAGGGCTCCAACTGTATCTACGTACAACCAACACTCCATTTTAAGTGCACAATTAAATGATTTTCAGTGAATTTATCGAGGTGTACAGTTAATCACATGAATCAGTTTTTGAGGAATTCCTTTCCCCTATTGAGACCCCTAATTCCTCTCCCCAACTACTTTTCAAGCATATCCCACCCTCCACAGTGACCCCCCACGTCGCTCAGACGTCGCTTACCCCCCACCCCGAGAGGTGATGTTTTAAGGCTTCTTGAGGACAAAGCAAGTCACAGGACCAGCTCAGATTCAGAAGGAGGGGAAACAGATTCCACCTCTTGATGGGAGAAACCACAGAGAATTTATAGCCATTTTTAATTCACCAGAGCAGGAAAAGGGGATTGTGGCAGATCATGTATTTGCTCCTAGATTTTTTTACTTGGAAATGACAATTGTCATTTCTACTCACATTTCATAACCAAAGCAAGTCACATGGCTATGTCTAACTTTAAAGAGGTTGGGGGAAAGGGACTCCTACCCTGTGCTAAGAAGGTAGGTAGCTGAAAGTAGTTGGTAAATGAAAACAATGATGCAAATAAAAATTTTCCAATTGTTGAGCATAAAAGCTTTTATTATTAGGGATTGCTGGGTTTCCCAAATTGTTTTTCAGTAGTGTGCTGCTCAACTAGCTGGATTAATCAATCAGATTCAGATCCTTGTATTCTATTCGGGATGTTTGCCAGACTTCTCCGGTTCTGTTTTGACCCAGGCCTTTCCTAAGGTTTCATCAGTTTGTAGACCTCATTGATTATAATAATCTTTGCTATGGCTGTTATCAAATTTTTTCTGAGTGTGTAGCATCAACACATCAGACTTTGGGTACTGTTCTTCGAGGAGTCTTATAATGTTTATCACTTATTGATAAAATAAGTCATCTATGTGACTTTTTACTTTACTTTAGTTCAAGGACAAAAATCCAATTGACATGTGCATAAAGGTGATTGAACGGAAGTCATACAAATAATTGGAATCTCACGTGTCGCTAATTCAGATTTACTATAGTAGCGATATTTTGATTTGAACTTTGAAGAGACAGCAATAATTTGGAATCCCTATGGAGCATGGACTGTTTCAATGAGAGGTGGTCCCTGTTTATGAAATGAAAAGTCTAGGCTGTAGGTCAGTACAAGTTATATAGTGTTCTTAACTATTTTTTTGATGCAATTAAATAAATCATGTCAAGAAAATAGTTATATACAACTAGGTATATATAAAACTTGTTTCTTTCACAATTTCACACGTACGGCTTTAGACGGAGGGAGTTAGCCTTACAATCTGTTGAGGAGTCAGCTGGCAGAGTAACGCAGGGAAATCTGAAAGGCTAATGCAGATATGAATAGTGTGGTGGGTAAGAGGAAGGGCTTCGGAGCCTTGCGGATCTGGTTCAGGTCCTGGCTCTGCTACCTCCCAGCAGTGTGTCTCGGAGACAGCTAGTAGGATGGCCACATTTCCATACCTCCCTCGCAGTTCGGGTGTGGCCATGTGACTGAATTCTGGCTACTAAAATGAGCACTGGAGCAGTGGGTGCCACCTTCAGGCCTGGGACAGAAATATACCCTTCCATGTGTGATCCTCACTTGGCCGGCTGAGTAGGAGTGGCAGGCAGGGGTGAACTTGGAAGAGGACCCAGAAGATGGAAAGAGCCTGGGTCCTTACACGACTTCGTGTGGCAATGCCAACTTACTCTCTGATCCCGCAGCTACTTCATCAGGCTGGAACAAGAGCAAGAAAGTTTTGTACCCTGTCAAGCCACTGAGATTTGGGGTACGTTTGTTATATCAGCTAGTGTTACTCCATTACATGTGTGATATTTGGGCAAGATACATAGTCCTTCTCATCTTCACTTTCCTCCTCTACAAACTAGTACCCACTTCACAGGATCTTTCTAAGGATTAAAACAGATAAAGTTTATAAGTGCTTGATGTAATAATGCCTAGTATATAGTAAACACCCAATGAATGGTAGGTATCACTATTATTATTAATAACAGGATTGTAAATTGGAAGGTTACAGTGTTTCCTTTTTGAAGTTGGAACAAACACTTTTTTAAAAAAATTACCCTAATGGACTATGAAATTAATTATGGTAAGTAGCTTGGAAAGACTGAGGCACAATGAAGAGTTTGTTTATTATGTACTTGGTTGGCTACCTTAGGCTAAATGGAAAAACATAAATAGAAGAATGCCCTATTTTATTTATTTCTTTGATGCTGAGAAGTGGATCAAGTAGAGCAGATCAGATAAGGAATATGAAACTGGGAGCTCCTAATTCACACCATTAATGGGCACCAACACATGCCTGGTAAGATACGGGAGCTGACCTTTACCAAGGCCAGGCACTGTTGAGGTGCGTCACACCTGTTAAATCCTGAATCTTCACAGGATCCACGTGGACTAGGTGCTACTGTTATCTCCATTTTACAGATCAGGAGACTGAGGCCCAGAGTTTCTAAGCATTAATTTGTCCCAGGCCACCCCAGCTAGCAAATGGCAGAGCCAGGATTTGGACGAGGCAGCCTGCCTCCAGGGCCCACGCTCTGACTACACACTGTCACGTATGTGTGCAGAGTAGGTGCTCCATAAATGCTTGTTCGATAAATGAAACGTGTCACTTGACATGTTTTCAGAAGCCTGTATCACCTACGTGGGAATTGGAACCTCCTTGGTAGCAATCAGATCCCTGACCCTTTTAAGGTATTAAAATATGATGAAAGCAGTGCAGGAGAGGGGTCAAAGAGCCATGCTGGAGCTGTGAGCTGCTAAAATTAGCCCAGCATCCCAACTGAGTTCACAAGACGGGCACATCCTCTGCTGACGTGGCTCTTGCTTTCTGAGCGGTAGATATTTGGCCTCTGCTCAGGCCAGTTTAACAAGGTGTGAATTGGCAAACAAGCGTAAATGCCCGTCTTCAGCCCTTGGAGAAGCTTCTGACCTGAACTAGATGCGTCCTCCTCAGAGGCACCGACTGCCACTGCACCTTCTCCAGCACCAGTCTCCGGTTGGGAGGAAAAGAAATGTCACTTGAAAATGGAAGCACAATTTACGCTTAATATTCCCCAAACCACTCTTCGAAGCTTATCTGCTTTTCCAGCAATTTTGTGATAGATATCACTGCTTATTTTGTGTTACAAGCTCCCTACAATTGGTAGTTTTTTTTTTTTACAAGAGATCATAAGGTGAGTGACACTATACCTGCCACTATCTGTCTCCAAAGGTGTTTATGTGCATATATCTATATATGGATCTATACGAGGAGAGGAAATAGACCTAGTTGACGTATGATTCTCTTCTTCCTAAAATTTCCCCGTATCGTGTCATAGCGCTGATCTTAAATCTTATTTGGCAAGTCACAGAATGTGCTAGTTTATCAAAGAGATAAAAAATGGACTTTTTTTTGCCTTCTGAATTTCAATGAAAGAAGGCTATTTGTCTTCGCTATTGATCTATTCCATCGAGTAGTCCTTGTGATGATTGCCACTTTTCTATATTTATAGAGAATCAGCACTTCATAAAAGTCAAAAGGCACTTTGCTTTACATAAGTGTCAATGTTCTAACATTTCACCAACTTAGCAATTATCATGAGAATCACATGTGGAAACTGGAAAATAAATAATTACTAAGGGAAGTCATTTTTTTTCTTGATAGAATTGGGAAACATAAAAGTTCTTTATTATGTGTCTGTTATTTTGATTGCTTGTCCCTGACCATGTGATGTGTGTCACATGTCACTGTGATATGTAAACTTTCTGATCTCCTTTTTCCACTTGGTTGTCTGCATCAAAGGTCCTCTCTCATGGGGCTTGCTATCAAGTGGGCTACAAAAATCTCTTGCAGTGTGGGACAGTTGTACTGGGACAAAGAAAAATGACATTTCAATGACAGGCATCGGAAGGGGCAATCTTTTGGGGTCTTATGTAATTATTGTATTGAGGTTAATAAAGAAACTTTTATATACTTTCATGACAATATAAGTGAAGATTTCAGACGATATTTAAAATTGTGGTTGGGGGATTTCTAAATAATGTTTAACAGCTGTCCTGACGGAATTGACCAGCTCTTTCATGTCCTGTAGATGTAATTTGTGCCTGCAGGTTTTTTTTTTTTTGGTCCCCAATAAGGCTACTTTGAACAGTTGTCATAGCAACATTAGTTGCAGATAACATAACAGGGTGAGGAGGTGGCCTCCACTGGACTCCAGGCTTTGTTAGTTCATGCTGTTGTGTGCTGGAATGGCTTGTTCAGAGATCACATTTCATTGCAGCAAAAATACTCTATGCTGGAGACTCCTAGGAAAGCCATATCTTGTTCTCAAAATGAACTGGCCATGTAAACCTTTCCCACTCCTCTCTGTACCCCACTGCCTCGACTAGTTAGTGGAGCCCGTGTTTGATCTCTTGGCGCATAGATTGCCATTCTCCACTGAATCATTCCTGATTGCATGTTTATTGAATGGTGCTAAGTTAGGGGCATAGACTCTTCTGAATCGCTTTAGATGGAACAGCAGCTTTTCAGCATTGTGTGGGAGCTTTGTACAGTTTTCTTTGTTCAGTCTGCTGGCAAAGTTGGAGATGTTCTGGGTATTTTTCAGCACACTGCTGTCACCTACACGTGGTTGTTGTACATGTTATGGCTCTTGCATTTAATGACTGTGTTAAATGATGTTACTTTCATAGTTCAGAGGGACAGTTTGCAAAGCCCTGTGTATTTCAGGATACTGCAATGGAATGATGAATTCCATCTGTCTTCCTGGCACACGTTTTTGCTTCGAGTTTTCTCTGTTAAGGGTCCTGGGCTGTCACATTTATGTTGATTGACTTGTCATGTCTTCTCAGTGGATGAAAAAATTTCTGCTTTCATTTTTTTTTTGTCCTTGTTTGATTTCAGTGGTTTGATTTCTGGTATTTTCAAAAATCTTCAGGATTTCTTTCAGAGTTGCATTTCCTTTAGTCCATCTGCCTGAGTTCTTACTTGCTCCGTCTCTTTCATACTTTTGCTGGCCTCTCACTTTGACCTTATAGGAACGTGATAGGCGCCTAATAAATTTTGACTGTGTTGACTTTTAAGGGGGATAGAGACAAGGAGGATTTGAATGAATGTTATTTTAGTCGACCATCTTTATGTTGAAGTCTCTCAAAGGGTTATGGCCTTATGTCAGGAAGCAGAATAGAGCTGAACTTCCCCTGCTGGTAACCAGCCACTCTCTGTTTGAAATAAAGAGCAGATTTGTTGGCTGCAGGCAGAGTGTGTGGACTGACACAATTCCACGAGCTGATCAGATAATTGAGAATATTCATATATTGGAAAGATGTCTATCCTGTTATGGGAAGCTAGCAAAAGAAGAAGATAGTAATTCCTATTCCGGAATAAGCCATTTCTATGTTTGCGTATTTCCATCAGATTTATTGCCATGATTATTTTAAATACCCTTATGTAGAGTGAACAAAGAATATATTTTGCCTTTCATTTCAATAACTCTGGTGATATGTGGTCCCTGATTTCGATCAGCCGCGGTGGTGCCATGTGAGGGAGCAATGTGATAATAAATGAGAAGGCAGCAAAGATAAACTGCCCTGTCCTGCCCATTCACCTCCATCCTTTAAGCACAGATTGACTCTGGGACATGAAAGGACTGCCAAGTAGTTAACCTGCACAACGGCAGTAGAGCGGCAGCGGATGAACTGTCCTTTGATGAAAGCATCCCCGTGCCTCCTTAATCACATCCCTGAGGATTCACATATCTTAACAATCAGAATGGCCACTTTGCAATGGCCAGCATGGAAGAGGAGCGAGAAGGCTCAGACACCAGCAGATTAAATTACTCAGGGATTTTGATTCTCAGAACTCTAACAAAAGGTGGAGAGGAAATCCGGGCATGACAGGGACTCAATCACAAGGCATCTTGATATTGTTTCAGATTCACCATTTTCCCTCCAAACCTGCAAAGCCCCACGTAACTCAAGACTTGAATTTTTGTAATTGAAAAGATTCTAGGATAGAATCTTTCTTCTAGGATAAAATGTTCACATTTCCACTTTCCTGATGGGGGAAAACGTCACGTAGAAAGATTCCATAGACTTGTCTACAGTACTAACTTGTAGCTCTAAATGGCAAGGGTTAAAGATGTTAAACACCATTATATCTCCAGTTAAAGGGGTCCATGGTGATATAACAAAAATGGGGTCTTGTTTTCTATTTAAAAGATGTTGGAGGAAAAACTAAATAGCATGGATTAAAATAGGAAATACAGTGTCACCTGGCCCACAGTTGGTGCTCAACAGTGACTGGAATCAAAGAAGATGTGGACTATGCTACCTGGTCCTATAATTCAAGATCATTCAATTCAGTTCAGTATGTTTCAGTTCAGTTGAGCTACCTTTTACTAGCCATTATTTGCAGGCACTGTGTCAGGGGCTGCAGAGAATAATAAGATACAATCTGTTGTTGTGGTTCTTGTTGTTGGTGGTGATAATTGCCAATATCAGACCAGTAAACAAATAGAGTATCTACAAAACAGGCAATAGTGGCTTCACAAGAGAGCTACCAAAAAAGTACCCACAAAAGTTGTGATACACATGTATTAATATAACTCCTAGAGTACAGATTATAGAAGCAGCTCAAGCGGTAGTCACTGATAGCACTTATTCAGTTAGCCATAATGAAAGTCATATGAAATTGAGTGCATATTTGTAGCCCAGAATGAGTGCATGGAGGTGTTATTGAACCGTCCTTTTGTAAAGGATGTTGCATGGTCTAATGGGGTAAACACAGCTATTTTCATCCAACAAACCCATGCTCAAGATCCTACTTGCACTCATTGCTAGCTTCAAGAAAACTGGCAAATCTCTCTGATTTTCAGATCTTTTAAAATAAAAATCATAATGTAAAATAAAAATCTTATAAATAAAATAAAATCTTCTAAAATAAAAAATCATATTCCTATCAACACTAACTTGCAGGGTTGTTGTGAGGATTAAAAGAGATAATACATACAATAGCCTTAGTATAGCATCTGGCACCTACACGACCCTCAATAAACATCCCTTCCCTGTCTTTCTTCCTTCTCTGATGGAGCAAGTTTGCACAAGTTAATCTACTCGCCTGATGCTTTTGTCTTAACTGTGCCGTGGAATAGGGTAGTAATCCTTTTCTAAGCTGTTTACTTTTTAGTAGCACTAAGGAAACAAGAAAAGAAAATTAAGAATTTGGAGCCAATGCCAATGGACGTTTCCTGAGATGGAGGGAACTCAATGTGCTGAGTGTATCATCTGTTGTTTACAAAACTAACATTGATATTCAGAGGATTATTTCAAGCCTCTTTTACATACATGATCTAAAATTCACCTCATTCACTGTCGAGTTATATTTGAAAAGTAGCCAGCATCTTATTATGAATGTTTGACTGATAAATATTTTATTAACAATATAGCTTAGATATACTCTCATTCCCTTCAATATTTGGATTTTTTAGTTGTTGTTGAATTTGAATAACACTCTACTCATGACTGCAGTTGGGAGTGGATTGCATTTCTGAGCATCTTTCTTCCCCTAGAGTTTGAGGTTCTTTCAGGTGTTAAATTCATTATGTTGTGTCTCTTCCCCTCTTATCCCAGAAGTCTCTAGTTTCTCCTACTTCATTGAAGTTTTTCTTGAAATGCAAATTCCTCTTTATCTCCATATTTTTCTTTTTTGTTTCTTCCTAAGATGCTTATTGAAGATACTGGATTGTAAATTCCCCAAAGGGAGTCTTTATGTCTTAAATCTCTTTGCTCAGTAAATATTTACTCATATGCCAAAAAAAAAAGCTCAGAAAAGCCTCTATTAAATAAAAATCCCCATTTGTAATAATTAAATCTTTATTCTAGTCACTAAAGAATTACTCATTATGAAACATTGTTTCTAATTCTCCTAATGAGTCAGAAAAATACAAAACACTATACCTGGAAAATTCACATCAAATGGATGTTTTGATTTATTTTACATGGTGTATATTGATTGGTAGAAGATCTTAAAAATCTGATAGATTGGGCAAATTCACGCCTAATGAGTGTGGTGCCCAATGTGTGGGAGTTGGGCATGCTTATAGCTCAGACTTGGGCAGTGCAAAGACAAGAGATGTAACCAAAGCGTTTGTACCCCTGTAATATTCTGAAATAAAAAAAATAAAATAAAACTAAATTTTCCTCCTTAAAAAAGAACATCAATAAATAATCAATATCAAGAAGAAAATATGAATAACAGGGAGACAACTTCATGCTTGAAGTTCCAGCATGAACTAGCAGAAGAATTATTTTACTCATTTAAACTTAAAAAAATTTTAATCATGTAAACTCATCTCATTCACACAAGCTTTCCTTATTGGTTAGAAAAACTGACCACGCTGCCTAACAGTTACTCAGTCCGACCTGCAGAGGTGCATGAAGAACTACACTAGACTGTGCAGAGGTTGGGAAGTGGGTGGTGATAGTTCCCTCACAGGCATTTTTAATACATGATAAAAATAACCTTTTTGATACTTAAATAATTTTGCCGCCAAGGGCATTTAATCAGGCCCATTGCCAGATGCTAATTAATGAGACAAGTGCAGGATTTTATTTAAATTTGTTATACTAATATGTCGAAATATAAATAGAAACTGCCAATTGAGAGGAACCCATCAAAGGGTTCCTTCATGAGTGAGATGAAGGAACAAGCTTCGAACTTTGAAACAATGGACCCGTTGTGTTACAGAAGATGATGGAAATAGAAACCTAACGAAGAGATGATTTATTTGTAAACATATTTTTGTGAGATTTTAAAATACTCAAACTACGGAAAACTACATAAAATAATGAGGATGGTTTTAGGCCAACACTTATTAAACAGGAGGAGTTCAACTCAGTTGGGAGGTTCCCGCCAGACACCTCTCTTTCATCGAGAGGTGTTTATGTCTTCTCTTGGTGTTAGTCCTGAGTTTATTTTCCAACACTAGCTGTTGGTGATGTTCTACTTTAGGTCTTGCTGATTTGCAAAGAAAGTTCATTGTAGGGACATGGTATCACCTATGGCTAATGGCTAACAAGATTAATTGCACACTCAGCAGAGCAATGCCATACTGCTAAATCCAGATATGTCTGGGATATTTATGAAACGTGTTTTCCACTGAGAGGCACGATGGTTTGGCTTTTTGCCATTCATGCTGCTGACGTGTCCCCGTGGCTTTGTTGTGGATTAAAACGACTGGGTTAGCTAAAGGCAGAAGATATACCTGAAGCTAAGAGGAGACTGGGGGCCACACACACTCTTCTATTCTTACTGGATGTGAGCAAAAACGGGAAGGCCTATTTTTCACCTGTGTTATTGAAAAGATTGGATCCATAGACCTCTAAACTGTGGTCTGGCAACTAACCAGTTCACTTAACAAACTGATTAATTCTGGTTAAAAGAAATAAGCACTTTGGGTCAAGGAGCTGTTTACAAGGGTGGGTTTGAGGGGATTCGCTTGGAGAGGTATAGAGACAGGGAGTGGGGACCCGTAGGCGGTTGACACACTGAGCAGCAGTGCAAGACAGCACCTGCTCTATTCTACTTACTTTGAGGTTTCCCAACTCAGTGCCTTTGAGCTAATTTTCTCTTCCTAGAGCGAGCCCCATCAAGTTCATGCTTCCCTTTACAGTCATCCATTATATGCCGGTGCAAATTCCATTTTCACTGGAAAGACCTTGGGCACTCCATCTGGAATCGATGCCTCACTCTGCTGCAGAAAGACATTGATTAAATTTAAAGTTCATACATTTAAAGTAAATGGCCCTTATTGCCTCAGATCATGTGATACTTGTGATATACTATCTTGTTTCGTAATTGCTTGGATACTTATCTCTTCAAATGAGATTTTGCATTCAGAGAAAACAAGGGTGATACCTTTGTACTTCTTAAGTCTTTGCACAGTTTCTAGCTTGGGAAATTTGCATGGTAAATATTTGTTGATGAACAAATAAATGAACACAGTGGGTTGAACTCAAATGACCAGTGTCATCACCAAGCTGGTGACCATGGTGTGTCACCTTCTCTGTCCAGAAAGGGGCCTTGCTGCATCTCATTGAGTGAACCATTAACTTTTTACCACATACCCAAATGGTATAAACATCTGGGTGTGCTCAAGATAGACACATTCAAGTCTGCATTACCAAACGACTACAAAATGCCTGACAAGGCTTTTCAGCGTTTCTTTTTGCTTGTAGAAGATCTCAGTCAACATTTGGATTCCTGAAAGCACTGGGTGATGTAACTCCCTTGGCATCATAAGTGGATCATATCTTTAGTTGTTCTTCTCAAGACCTGACATCTTCTACCTGGAACCGTATGGACGACATAGGCTTTATACACCTCTTCCTTTTCAGCAAGAAGCTGAAAGGACTTGCTCAAGGTCATTCAGCTTCTAACTGGCAGAACAATCAAGTTTTTGCACTTTTGCTACCATCCATCTGAATACGATATAATTCACAGATGGCATCACTGTTTGACCATCAGATGCAGAACAAGCCTTTAATTTCTTGACTCTTTCGTATACTCTCTCTATATCATCGTGAGCTATTTTGATCTTCATATGTCAAGCCTTGGGAGCCTCTGCCAGCTAGGCTATACAGATGAGGAGACTGTATCAAATATAAGTTAAAATCATTTGCTTGAGGTCACTGACAGCTAAGCCCATGTAGAAATGATAGTTACCACCATTTGAGCTTTTATTGTGACATTTAGTTCTGGCAAAGAAAAAACATTTATTTTTCTCTGCTCTTGCTTGGTTGGTTCCCTTGGGACCAATCACAGGCATTTATAATGAAAATTGTTACTGTGAATACTTACCTGACTGTGGAGGCAAAGCAAGGTGCGGTGATACCAGTGACCCAGAGTTGCTGCTCCTGTCCCTTATCTGCCCCTGCAGGCCACAGAGCTTTCCTGCAAAGCCCTCTGCAGGTGTGTGTGGTGTTCCCAGTCATGCCTAGGAGGTGTTGACAACTGACTGTTTGGCTTTAGAAAATAAGCAGCATTAGACTGTGTTCCTTACTTTCTGCAGTGACCTCCTTACCCCTAGCCCCCAAAGCCATTTGAGTAAGCCTTTCCATTGCTATTTCTAATGGTGGGAGCTGTGATGCCACTGATACTTGTGCCAAGTTTCATCTTTTGATTCTTGCACCGATGCCCACCTGTGGGTTTCTGAGCGGCGATGGATTCCACGCAGAAATGGAGACTGGCTCTCTCCCCACTTCCTTACCTCACTTTCTTACTTAGGTATACAGTCTCAAAAAGCCTCTTTAGAAAACAGCTCCTCCGGACCCTGGCCCTAAGTCCTCCCCGTGTCGGCATAGGATGTGAATTCAGGTGGCTGGCAGGGAAGAGACGGGTACCACGATACCTTCTTGTTTTAGTCACTTGGAGCTGCTATGACAAATTGCTGTAGACTAGGTGGCTTACACAACAAACATTCATTTCTGGAACTTCCGGAGGCTGCAAATCCAAGATCAGATCAGCGTGGCAGCGTGGGAGAGCTCTGGTGAGCGCTCTCTTCCAGCTTGCAGGCAGCTGACTGCTGCGTCCTCGCAGGGCGGAGAAAGGGCGCCACCTCTCCGGCCTCTTCTGAGGGCACCAGTCCCACTCATGAATGCGCCAGAAGCCCCGCCTTCAAATGTCATCACGTGAGGGTTAGGACTTCCACACAGGAACTTTGAGAGGACACAGACGTTCAGTCCACAACACCTGTGTTATTTATTTCCGCCCCCTCTTTCCCAACCACCTCCATGGTTTCCCAAAACAAAAAATTGACAACTTTTACTCTCCTTCAGCTAAAAATCAAAAGAATGTTGTGTCTCAACCCGTGGAAATAGTTGGAGGAAAGAGTCACAGTCCCTGTTCCTCGGACAAGTGGGCAACACACAAAGGTGAGCCCCTCATTCCTTTTATTTCCACATCCCTGCTCTGGACCATAGATTTTGCCACACGTTGTCATATTTAATTCTCACAACACTTTGAAAGGTGACGCTATTACTCAAAATTTAAGAGTTGAGAGAATTAAACCTCAGAGAGATTAGGAAATTTGCTCAAGGTTAAGGAACTTGCTCAAATCAGCCAGTTGCAAGTGAAAAATCTTGGATTCCAGCCCAGGTCTCACTGTCTTCCCAGCTGAGCAGCATTCACAGGGCATAGCTGCTTTGGTGGGACCCAGCAGCTCACCCGACTGCTGTTTCCATTGTTTCAGTGATATTTGTCATCTGGGCTGCGCCTACCTGTTCAAATCAATGCAACAGACAGGGAAGCAATGCAATGGTATGAGAAATATACAAAATAAGCACATATTAGGTTAATTCTTCCCCCCAACCCCAGGTCAGTGCCTAAGACTCATCTGGGGTGCTTGCTGCAAAAGCAAATCCCTGGACCCTCTCCCAGTGGCTGTCATCACCCCAGGAGATTCAAACCACAGGTGACCATGGGAAACTCTGGTGTGAAGGATGTCTTATTGGCTGGGGAGCAGAGCAGGGTTTGTTAATGTAAATGGGATGGGACCTTCACTCCATCCCTAACCCACAGCACCGCTTCTGCTTAGCGCTCTCATCTCGGGCAAAGGTCACACAGATTGGTAGCATCTGTGTTCAGGAGCATGTTTGCATTTCCTGAAGTCCTCAGAACATCTGCCTCAGAATAGGGCATGGATTAAAAACACTGCAGATACCCTGGTACCTTCCCAGCTCTATTAATCTGCGGGCTTTGAGCCCAGGAACCTGCATTTTTAACATACTCCTCGCTGAGTATTATGCACAATCAACACTAGATACAAAATATACAAAAACAAACAAAACAGGAATGGATTCAGAAGCAGCTCTTTCTATCCTGCCTCCCAAATTAGCCTGTGTTTGAATGGTAAATATATGGGGAAAAAATATGACCGAAAGGCATCTCTAGGCATTGTTTCAATTACATTCGTCAGCTGGGCTCTGCCCAACCTGTTCAAATCAGTACCAGAGAGAGGATGGCAATGATAATGGTATGAGAAATATACAAAATCAGAGCGTATTAGATTAATCCTTTTCCCCCTAGGTTAGTGAAGTGTACATTTCCTAGTTGTTTCTCCCCATAGGCGTTCAAAGGAGATAGTAGGTACCAAGGTCCTGTGAGATTGCAGTTGATTGAAACCGCAAGAACATTGGAGCATAAGGGCTAGAATTAATTAGCATCCTTAAAACAGCAGCACTAGGCCCTTGAATTTTTGGAACATATGAATGGTAACTGTTGATTTCTCAACCCACAGCAGAACATCTGTTCTTTTGCAAAGAGTCTTTGAGTTAGCAAAGACTGAAATGCAGAGTCAGGTGGGGGTAGAGTTTTAAGGAAATGCAGTTCATATCCTAGCTGTCCATTTGGTTTATTATTAGCTAGCACTCAGTGCAATTGCTTTCTCCAGAATTTTTAGATGTCTGACACATGCACTGTACATCGTGTGGGATTTTATTGGACCTTAGTCCTCTGTAAAATTTTTCCAATCAGAAAGGCGTATAAGAAGTGTCTGTAAAATGTAATAATCTGCATTTAAAATTTTAAATTAAACGCAATTCATTAATTCCCATTAAGTCACAGTCTCTGTCATCTTGCCTGCCTAAGTCTTTGGGAGATAGAAAGAAGTCGGTGAAGAAAGGAAAGGATGGAGATGAAACAAAAGAAAAGGACAAATAAGGTTGGGTTGTTTCTTAAGAACTAAATGACTGTATCTCAGATAACCACAAGGTATAATAGCAAAGAAAAGTTAAAGCAAAAATAAACAGAATTATTAAAATTAGCAAGTACAGGCCCTCATTGATTTATAATTATACAGAAAGTGTCACAATTTTTATTGTTTATTCATTTTCATTTTAACTCAAGGAGTCACAGAGACATTGGATACCATCCCAGCATCGCCACATACTTGTGCTGTGATCTTTGAAAAGACATTTAAATTTTCTATGTAAAGAGAGTTTATGTAAAAAGGAGATACTAACTCCTTCGTTGTGGGGTTCTTGCAAGGATGAAAATGAGAGAATGCACACAAGGGCCTAGCGAAGTGCCCTGTGTAGAAGGTATTTACAAATGCCAGCTCCTTCTCCCCCGTCCTCCTCCGAATAGTACCAAATGCTATGCAGCTGACTTTTTCATGTTCTGACTTGAGAGAATTGGATTATTCAGTTGCCGCTTCACCAAATTAATTGGAAAGCAAATGGCCGACTATATTAATTTTCTGTCTCATGCTCTACAAATAAATACGGTTTCTTGTTATGAGCGGAAGTGGGTGGAGGGTGGTTCAGTTGGGAGTGAGGAGAAAGGCGATGTCTCAAAGTCAGATTCGCTTTTGTCTTTACAGAACTGGTTAGTTATGCCTTTTATTCCATAGTGATAGAAATAAAAAAAAATCACAGTACTGTGGCACTCACTTTCGTTTCATTTTCTGCCGTAACTTTTGGACATCTGCAGTACCTTTGAAGCCCGCACATGAGCAGAGAGTGTGGGAGCAGAGGTGTGACCTGGGGCGCAGGCGTTCAGACGGACTCGGGCTTCTGTTTCTGTTGTTTTGGGACGACTCAGTTTTCCTTTCAAGGGTAGATATGTTGGTAGGTTTTAAAAACATTAAAAATGATTCCCCATTAATAATTTTATTTATTTATTTATTTTTTGAGACAGAATTTCACTCTGATGCCCGGGCTAGAGTGCCGTGGCATCACCCTAGCTCACAGCAACCTCAAACTCCTGGGCTCCAGCGATCCTCCTGCCTCAGCCTCCCGAGTAGCTGGGACTACAGGCATGCGCCACCATGCCCGGCTAATTTTTT
>CAUYRT010012362.1:0-28626 GCA_963574885.1 Lepilemur ruficaudatus
TTACCCCTGGTCAGCCACAATCTGAAAACATGTGAGTATAATATAGTAAGATACTCTGAGTGCGAGGGAGGGAGGGAGGGAGAGAGGGAGAGAGAGAGAGGGAGAGGGAGGGAGGGAGGGAGGGAGGGAGAGAGAGAGAGAGAGAGAGAGAGAGAGAGAGAGAGAGAGAGAGAGAGAGACACAGACAGACACTGATCCCACATTGACATTTTTATTACAGTATATTGTTATGATTGTTCTACTATATTACTGGTTATTGTTGTTAATCTCTTATTGTGCCTACTTTATAAATTAAACTTTATCATAGATATGCATATATAGGAAAAAATTTAGTATATATAGGGGTCAGTATTCTCCATGGTTTCAGGTATCGCCTGGGGGTCTTGGGACATATCCACCACAGATAAGAAGGACTACTGTATAACAGTTTATAAAACTAAAGTCCTCTGCCCTTATGAAGCTTGCATTCTAGTAGAGGTTCACAGACGATAAAACATACAGCCTGTCTGAAGCTATGAGGCATGGGGTGTGCTGGAGGTGCAGGGAATTGTTATTTCATAAAGTGGTCAAGGAAGACCTCACTGTTAAGGTAACCTCTGAGTAAAAATTTGAAAGATGTACGGGGATAAACCATGAGAATATCTGTAAGCAGAACGTTCTAGACAAAGGAATCAGCTAGTGGAAAATCCCTGGAGAAAGTGTGCTTGGTGTCTTTAAGAACAACAAAGAGATAGGATGACTAAAACACAGTAAATAATAGAGAGATTAGCAGATGAAAAGGTGAGAGAGGTAGTAGAGGGACAGATTATATAAAGCCCTTGTTAGTATTTTGGCTATTGTTTTCAGCTTGGGAGCCATTTGAAGGATTTGCACAGAAAATCAAAACCTCACAGTATTCAGGGCTTTAAGGGCTCTAGAAGAATCCTTGGTAACTGGAAAAGTGAGGTTTTGCATTAACAGAAGAGGTGAAGAGTAATAAAAAAAAAAAAAAAAATGGAAAAATAGTAACCAGTGATGCTAACATGTCTGAAGGGTCAGAGTCCGTACTGGTGACCCTGTGAAGAAAGGAAGAATAAGAAAGGAAATGAATAGAGGTTAAAATTTTCACTCACATTGTACTTGGATAGACTGCGGTCTGAGTGGACATGAGCTACAAAAGCTAAGTGAAAGTGGAGGCAGAAATAACAAAGGAAGGTAGGGAAATTCTCAGTAGCATCAGAGCCATATAATGAGATTTCTCATAGAAATACTATCTGGAAAAGATAGAGAATGCCATTGTACAGCTATTCCAATCAACTGGGACAGCTTTGCTAGCTAACAGACACTCCTAAATCTTGCATTCGAAAGACTGCCTGTTTTAAAAACAAACAAAAATGTACTAGAGAGCACTGAAAGGAAAACAGTTTGAATTTTACAGTAATTATTAATACAAGGTCATATAGACAGGAAAAAATACCCATATTCACATATAAATTCTCACAGTAGCAATAATCTAATGCATATGGCTTTAAAAATGGGTAAAATTATTACTTTAATACAGTAAAACAGGTGAATCAGGAATGCTATAGACTGCTTATGCAAATTCATTGGAAATAAAGTAAAATTCAGTGTTCAAATGGAGAAGCTACTGAAGTGTCCAGTAATGATGCATTTAAATAAGGTAATTTGGCTGAAACTGCATTCATCTGTAAATAATTTATACACCGAATCAGTTATGAACTACCTAAAAAAATAGTATGAATTCTAAAAACATACCCAATTGGATAATTTCATCTCTAAGTTTAAAGAGTGCCGATTTTAAAAAGGTCTCAGAGTCCCTTCTGTGAAGAGATCTTAAAGCATAAATGGTTGACAGAACACAGGGAACAGCTGACTTGGAGCCTCAGGAGTACTAGGGAAAAAGGGAAACAGCTCCACTAACCAGCCACTTAGAGGAGAGTTGAGTCAGAGCAGTCTCCCCAGGGTCTGAAACTTTTCCTTTCACTGGAAAACCCTCACCCAGTCTCTGTTTACATCCTACCAGTGAACTTCTTCAAATGTAAAGGTATTTGTAAGAGGATATACAAATCAATCATTTGGCCAATATAATTTCTGGTCTGTGCCTTTTATACATATTTTTATCATTTATTTTTTGGTAAACTGTGAAATGTGCCAGCAACTACTTTTAAAAAAAACAAACAAATAAAAAAAAAGGAACACTGATACATTTAAGAAGAGAGAATGTGGGTTACTAATAAGAAGCTAATCAATCAAAAACATAGATTAAACAGAGAACAGGTTGATAATGAATACTTTTTAACTCCTTTAAGGAGTGTTTTGGGTCCTTCAGTATTCAGAATTATAAAATCCATAATTCCCTTTGGCTGTTAACTGTAGGACTGTTGCTTGCCCGTTAGATTTTAAGTTCCAAGTTGAATCAGTTGCTTTCTTGGACAGCTGCAAAATGGTCACTTTAGCATTTCAGGTATTTTACTTTCCTATTACAATCGTGAGTAAGATTCACTGTTTCTTGGCTCTCACCTATTCGTCTATTATAATTTTTTCCCTCATTTAATTGGAGTATATTCTCAGGGCTCTTCCACAGAAAAGACATAATGGAAATTCACTTTAAGAGTCCTCGCATGTCTGATTTATTTTTGTTTGCTTTCACATTTAATGGATAGTTTGGCTGGACGTATAGACTTCTAGTTTCAAAATCATTCCCCTACAGAACCCTAAAGGCAATTCCTCCATTGTATCCTAGAATTCAGGGTTACTGGTGAGAAACAGAATACCAATTTAATACATGTTCTTTTATTGGTAATTTCTTTTTTCCCTCTTTGGAATCTCTCAGGATTTTCTTCTTTATCTTTGGTGGACTAAAACTTTAAAAGAATATATTTGGACACAAGTATTTTATTTATTCATTCCCCTTGATACTTGCTCTGCCTTTCCATCTGAAGAGTAATAGCTTTCTTCAAGTCTAGTGATTTTTTTTTTTTTTACTATTTCCTTAATTTTGTTTCTTAATACACATAAATTATTTGTGCCCACTCATTACTTTTGAACAGCCTTTTATATGTTTTATTTCCCACATTATGGTCTTAAAAATAAGAACATTATATAGTTTGTTAGAAAATAATGCATGCTACTGAAAAAGAGAAAGTAGAGCAGAAGAGAAAACCTAGAAGACCCTGGGTACTATGATGATTTTTTAATACACCATCAAAGACAGGATTCATGAAAGAAATAATTGATAAACTGGACTTCATTAAAATTAAAATTCTCTTTTCTCTTCCTGTATTTTTTCCATTCTATTACCTCTATTACCTCTTCCATTTTTCTGCATTTACTTGCATACAATTACATTCTCATATTTATGTACCTTATTCACTTGCCATTCTGCCTTTCCCTTATTAAACCTAAAAGAGGACTTACCATGGCCTCATATAATGATCTCCTACTTTTTACCTGTCCTTCCTTATGTTCATGTTTATGAAGCAAAGTACAGTAGAAAGAAATTCAAGGCTATTGTGATCTTATGATACTTCAACTCTTCTACTCTGGTAACACCACTGGCCATTCTAGACTCTATTCTCTTCTGGAGGAGTGAAAAGGAAGCAGAACTGTTATTAGGAGATAGTGCCAGTGGTTCAAAGAAGAGACAAAGTTCCTGCCTTGTGAATCCTTCAAATGCAGCACACCAGGAGCAGTCCTTGTGCCATGTATTGCTATAAACTCTGTGAGAACGGGAGCACCTTTATGTAGCACCCTGCTCATATTGGTAGAATTAATTTATGAAAGGCCATCATAGAGACCCATCACCTTATGTATTTAAATATTTATCACAGAGCTCTTTAATTGGTTTGCACATAGATTCTGATGAAATGACAGCTGTTATTGTCTCCACTGTTTTGACCAATCCTTTATGAATCTTCTAAGTGCCTTGGAAGTTTGCAGTACCAGCAAAGGCCACTGAAACATAAAGCCGAATGTTATAATCGTCAGCTTTTATTTTCTTCCTGACTTATTGAAATGTATGGCTTACAGTGAGGTAAAGCTCATATAAGTGTTCTGCTACCCATGTGAACTGCTTTTAGCTCCAGCATCATGACTTTTAAAAAAAAAAATTTAAATTTGATTTCTGAAATAATCACCTTAAAAGAAGTTAAAAATAATAAAATACATGAATTCCTATTTGTCAAAAAATTCCTGGTGTTTAAATAATTCAATACTGAAATGTAGTTTGGCCAAAAGTAAGCTAGCTGCCACTAAAAAGCTATATTATCAAAAACTATAACATCAAAAATTCCAGGTGAGTAGTCAGTAAATTTACTAACAAGGTATCACTGAATTAATGACTCTGTTTCAAATAGAAAACATTTAGCCAAAGTGATAGCACCAATACCTACCACCAGTAGGCTGCAGAATCAACTTGAACTTATTTCAGAACAACCAAGAAGCTTCTAAGAGCTGGCAAAACTATCTAAGAGCATGGACTGATAGGGAGTAGACTGAATTTATTCAGGATTTGAACCACTCCAAGCCAGCCTCAGAAATAACCTTAAAAAAGATCAGCCAGAGACCAAATACTGTCTACCCCCTAAAAGTAAAAATGCAATTTGAATCTATATCTGAAATCATTCAGTCAGTGGAGCACTGGGAGGAGGCAGTAACAACATTTAAAAAGCTGTTTCTACTAAAGATGTACACACACATCATATCTACATATCATATCTGTATTTGGACTGATTTAAGGAGTCCATATGCTTGTTAAGGCAAGTTCAAAAACTGTTGATTGCACAGGGAAATGGATATCATGGTTTTTCATATCAATTTTCTTAAAATTATATGATAGAGGTGGGGACTGATAAAAGAGGAGGCCACTTTTTTAAATTTTTGCTTTTTTTTTTAACAATTTGTCCATATCACTGGATATTAAAGATTCATTCCCACTGGAAACATCTACAGGATGTACTCCTTGTTTACTGAAAGAACTAAATGCAGTAACAAACTTTGTCTGGCATCATGATGTTTTATTCATTCAATTAAGTATATATTAAAAATCTATGATGTACCAATAACTAATATATAAGGTTCTGGTGATAGGGCAAAGAAGCCAGTCTAGTGAATCAGACAAATAAATTTATGAAAATATAAAATGCAATGATGCATGTCATGAGACGTACAAGAAGTATGGAGATACAGTGGAGAAATACCTAAAGAAGGGCAAAGAGGAGGAGAAAGCTTCCCAGTCAAAACTGAATCTTTAAAGTAAGATAGTTTAAAAATCTACTAGACATTCCACTTACGTAATGGAGGAAAAATAACAAGAAACATACTGTAGTGAGGCTGCTTTGCTACATGGCCTCCCTTTTAATGAACATAATTCAAAACACCTTAATATTGGAAAAATAAATTGTATTTAGATGATACATAGAAGAATACAATTCAGAATACCTGGATATTGAAAAAATAAACTGTATTTAGAATACTGCAAATAAAGTGAATGAACTTTTATGATATATGAGGCAAAGAAAGACTAGTGAATAAAGCCTAATGAAGTTTATACTCAATGGATTGAATGACTAGCAGGTTGTAAATTATTCTTGAATTTATTTAGTGTCTCATGTATGAAATGACCATATGTCTAATTGATGCTTTTACATCGGGCTAAAGGATACTTTCAATAAACATCTTTTCAATTACTGGGTTTTTTCCCTCATTTTAAATAACCAAAGATCTCAATTAACCCATGCAAAGTTACTTTATGCTGCAATATAAAATTTCACATCATAAAGATATATCTTTTCCACTTGCTGGACAAATAAATTGTGCTTGCATTGTGTTGCAAGAACAATCCCACATTTGATTATATACTGTCATATTTTGCTCTCTAGCTATTTCATATATGAACTATTTATCTCCCAAATTAGATGATAAACTTCTTTAGGGCAAAATCATACTGTCTTATCCTTTTATATCCTTTAGTAGCTAACACAGTGTTAAGCTACAGAATTGCTCAATAAATAATTGTTGAATTGAACAATACCCTTAATCATTGCCATTTCTTTTCTCTGAAGTATAGTTGAATAGATTTAATGCTGTGGTACTGTCAGTTTTTATACTTCGTCCTGCTTCTGTGCCCACCTTGCCAGAAGAAGGCAAATTGAATCTTTATATTTATTCAATCAATGTTGCTCCTGCCAGGATTATCGACAATGACAGTCAATGCCTGTTCAAGTGGTGAGTTTTATTATACATGACTACCTGTCACCTAGAGACTGAACCCAAAATGCTTGTATCAGACTTAGTCATTACTGTATTAGTCTGCCCTTGACTCATAACAAATGATAAATCTTAAATACAAATTCACTGCCTCTTTCATTCTATAAGTGGGAATTAAAAATAGTATAAAGGAAAATAATAAAAACAATTTTTTGAAATAGATAAATTATAAATGCTCTCTATAAACTGCCTCTTTTATGCCTAAATGTAAAGGCCAATCAGATTTTTCTAACATGAAACTCTTCTACTCTAAATTGTAATGTCTACAAGCAGATATTTATTTTATACTATTTTAGAAGAAGATAGAATAATCTACCTTAATCCTATCCAAAGCTGGAAGTAAAAATAAGAAGTACGACTCACACAATAAGTTTCCAAATACAAGAATATGTCTCAATGCTTATTTATTGAAGTGAAGTAATTTTTCTTTGCCAATGCCAAAAGATTAAATTAAGAAATATTAATAGTTAGAGCTTGTTTATAATCAAGGCTAAGTTATGGCACAAAACTAATAAGGAACTAGTTGCAGTGATTCTAAAAGGTCTTATTTTAATAAGCTAGAGAGGAAAAGAACCAGAATCCAGACGAGTCATTTACAATCCTACATATAATTCATGAAAAACCACAATTGATACAACCATAAAAGCACTCATTTAAAAATCACAGGACCATATTATCTCTTAAGGTTTAACTGAAACTTTGAAAAGAAAAAAAAAGCAGTGGTCTATTGAGGAAAACTTTGACAAATCCACTTTGTTATTAAAAACAAATTTTCAAATATATTTTAAATCTATAATTCAAGGCCAGGCATGGTGGCTCACCTCCTATAATTTCAGTACTTTGGGAGACTGATGTGGGAGGATAGCTTGAGGCCAGGAGTTTGAGACCAGCCTGGGTAACAGAGCAAGATCCCATCTTTACAAAAAATTTAAAAAACTACCTGGGCATGGTAGCTCGTGTCTATATTCCCAGATACTCGGGAGGCTGAGGCAGGAGGATCACTTGAGTTTGATGCTGCAGTGAGCTATGATCGTGCCACTGCACACCAGCCTGAGCAACAGTGAGATTCTGTCTCAAAAAAAACCAAACAAACAAAAAACCAGCCATAGTTATTTTTTTGAAATAAGAAAAATAATTACTATATATGAAAATGATAAAACAGGATATTTCCTTACTTTAATTACTTTGCTTAAATTAATTCAAATTAATATTAATATCTAGTTTTGTGTGATTGTGCAGAATCAACAATGTGAATAAAATTTTCTATTTTTGAATTTTAAAACTCTAGCCTTGAATATGAATGTTGGTAACTTATCAAAATGATGGGTTTGGGGCTGACATCACACTATATTTCTTTTTTCCCCCTTACTCAGTTTTTAAAAGTGAATTAGAAGCATATTTTTCAATAAAACCCCTACAATGACTATTATTTATTTGGCTGGAAAACTCTTATCTGTAAACAAAATTGAGGGTTTTTTTGTTTAGTTTTGTTTTTCTAATTTAATGAAAGCGGTGATGAGACCTAAGTAAACACCTAAGAAAGAGTCATAGTGACAGTAACTGTATTCACATTTATCACTACAAGGGAGAAAAACCTTCCTAATATTGTTTCCTATAAAAGATTTTAAGCTCCATTGAAATATAAGCATGTGTGCATTATTCTGATGACATTTTATTCCCTTTCTTGCTTTGTTGACATTTATAACATGACCTAATTCAGCTAAAATTACCATAGTGAAAAAGTAGCCGCAGTGTGATAAGTGATTTTACCTAGACGTGATGTCTGGTTCCCACTGGTATACATACACACTGACATCCCTGGGTGAGAAAACTAATTCCTTCTACTTGTCGTTTTCATGATAAAAGACATTGATAATGACTTTTTAAAATTCCTTGCTTCTAAGCTGAGAAACTGAAAAGCTGAGAATGCTCAGCATCACCAATCAAGTCAGCAAACTAGGCCCTGTCATAACACAAGGAAAAAAAATATCCTGAAGCCAATACCTTGGGAAATGAAGATAACAGGAATGAAATCACCTAAGAGGATGGCCTTAGTTATTTTTGGCCATCTTCCCTAACCCCTCCAGGTAACAGTAGACTGGCAGCTGGGAGGCATATGAGAGAAAACATAAATGTGTAATATCAAGGATAGTACTGTTCTATCTTAAAGTAGCAGGAAGTATGAACCGAATACAAAATTTTTGCAGGTTGTATCAGATTAAAGATGTAAAGAAAAGAGGACTCTCAAAGATCCTGTGAAAAACAGAAGAAGGAAATTAGAAAAGTACCTAAAATGAACTGATAGAGAATAAAGAGGATGGGTAGTCATGATTAAATTATAAGAAAGTTATTAGAATTATTGGTAGAAATAATTACGTTTGCTCAAGTCATGTTGATTGAGAGTGGAAATTTTCCATTAATGAGAAAGGTAGGTAAGAGACTTAAGGCCTTGAAATGTGGAGAAAAGATCACCATGGAATTTCTGTTAACAGCAGCTGGACCCAGTGCTCAAGCAGTAATACATTTGAAGTGATCAACTCTAATTTATGCCAAAAATAGTGAACCAATATAGTACAGATAGAAATGGATCCTGCTTACCACCCTTGTGAAACGAGAAGGCAAGAGAGAGTGAGAGTGAGTCAGGTAAAGTTTACTATGCTAGAGCAGTAAACTTAACTATACCTTGGGCCTGGGGCACAGAATAATATGAGCTTGTATGAAATGAAAGTGAAGTTAGAAAAAGTCTGAAAAAGAGTGTTTAATGTTTTAAACTGTCAAGCTCAGCATTTTGACTATATATAAAATCCTTAGTAATTCATGCTTCCTGCCACTTTCATATAGGATAGTTCTATCCTCGAAATTCCGCATATGCCTCCCAGCTGACAGTTTACTATTACCTGCGGAGGTTAGGGAACATAGCCAGAAGTACTAAAACCACTCACTTAGGTGATTTCATTTCTATTATCTTCATTTCCCAAGGCATTGGCTTCAGGATATTATTTTTTCCTCATGTTATTACAGGGCTTAGTTTTCTGACTTAATTGGTGCCTTTTAATTCTAAGTTTCCCAAGAGTACTACCAAGTCCAATGCCAAGCTATTTTCCAACCAAATGTCTAGATATCTGAAGTAGTGGCAAATAAACAGTGACTTTAAATGCACTACTAAACACACACACACACACACACAAAATTAACAGAAACTGAGGAAAGGCATAAAATATAAACTTGCTATTCCTTAAAAAAAAAAGAGAGAAAAGTACAAACTGTAAACATGAACTCAAGAACTTGGAAGAGTTGAGGTACAAGTTAATGTCTAAAACTTCACTTAAATTTTACTGAATGCTTAGAAGCCCTTTTAAAAAATGTACTATTTGGAATCAATAGGGATGAAGAAGTTCAACTTCTGGTCATGTTGAAGGACTGAAGTGGTCACACAAAACCCCAGAGATGACAATGATAAAATACTAGATTAAACCAACCAAACAAACAAACTACTTAAAGGTATTTTAAAGCTTTCAAAAGCAGACATAAGGCTGAAGAGAGTTTAATTTTGAAAACTGAAAGTGGAGGAGGTAAGAATTGATAGTTCATGGCTTATTGGCCCTAGGGCACTGACCAAGCTCTACAGCTACAGTGACAAAAAAATGGAGAGGAAAAAAAATAAAGTCATATTGGCTAAAGGTGCTAGGAATTCGGGTTTAGAGCTGGGAAAGCAACTGAAAATTTAAAGAATTCTTGACAGCAAGCCAACCTCAGAAGGCATGAGACCCAAACACAAAGCACAAACTACACAAATTCCCAGCTGACAGCAAAATTATACATAAGCAAGAGAAACCTATGAAGTCAAATAAAAAAGCAGGAAGAAGAAAATACCATTATTAACTTAATACATTCACCAATCTTTTGCAGCTTGAGAAGGAGAAAGACGAATCCGACGGTCCTGATTTGTCAGAGTATAGTGCTTAAAGCCAACAGACCCACTGTCAATTATAAGGGAATTCTGAGAAGCAAAGAAACAATAAAGTCAGTGAGCACTATCTTTTCCAAAATCTTTGGGCTCACTGCCAAATTGTGACTGTACAAAGGAGACATATAGGGATTCAGGCTAAAAAAGAAGCAGTGGGAAGCTATAAGCTGTATGCTTCACAGGAGAAGTGAAGAACTTACTTTACTAAGTTTGCAGTTTCAACCCAGGCAAGTTAACTACCTACTAGAACAAAAAGCCATGCTCTTCAAATGATTATGACAGAACTGAGAATCACTTCACCATATAATCCACAATGTCCAGTTTTCAACCAGAAATTCCTAGACATGCAAAGAAACAGGAAAGTGTTCATATACTTCGGAAAAAATGCGGTCAATAAAAATGACTGGGCTCAAATGCTGAATTTAGCAGATAAAATAATTCAAAGACTAGCACTCTGGGAGGCCGAGGCGGGCGGATCGCTCAAGGTCAGGAGTTTGAGACTAGCCTGAGCAAGAGTGAGACCCCGTCTCTAATAAAAATAGAAAGAAATTAATTGGTCAACTAAAAATATATAGAAAAAAAAAATTAGCCGGCCATGGTGGTGCATGCCTGTAGTCCCAGCTACTCGGAAGGCTGAGGCAGAAGGATTGCTTGAGGTTGCTGTGAGCTGGGCTGACGCCACGGCACTCTAGCCCAGGCAACATAGTGAGACTCTGTCTCAAAATAATAATAATAATAATAATAATTCAGAGAAACTCTTATAAATATGTTCAAAGAATTGAAGGAAAGTACACTAACAGTGGCATGAACATAGTAAATATCTCAAGAGAAAAATGGAAACTGAAAAAAGAAAACTCTAGATCTCAAAAGTATAATAGCTGAACTAAAATGTTCACTAAATGGGCACAGCAACAAAATGGAGATGGCAGAAGAATCAGTAAAATTGAAGATGGATTAATAGAAATTACCCAGTCCAAAATTGAAAAAGAAGAAAAAATAAAGTAAAATAATCAGAACATCAAAGACCTGTGAGAGAATAGGAAAGAACCCAATATATGTGTAATTTGGAATCTTAGCAAGATAGGTGATAAAGGGGAAGAAATAAAATTCATAGATACAACAGATTAAAAACTCTAAAATCTGATGGAAAACAGGTTAAGATCCAAGAAATTCATTAAAATCTAATCAGTATAAATACAAGGAAAATTTCCCCCAGAAATAACAGTAAAATAGCTGAAAGCCAAAGATCAAACAACAAATCTTCAAAGGGGGTAGGGAAAAATGACATATTTTCCTAAAGGAAATAATCAAAAGACTGACAGCTGAATTCTCATCAGGACCTATAGGAGTCAAAGGAATTAGAACAACACATTCACAGTGCAGAAACCAAGAATTCTATTTCCACGAAGGCTATCCTTCAATAATAAAAGTAAAATAAGGACATATCAAGAAAAAAAAAAAACTGAGAGAATATGTTGCCAGCAGAGCTGAATTACAAGAAATGCTAACAGAAATTCTTCAATCTAAAAAAAACAGTCACTAAACAGCAACCCAGAACTATAGAAAAGATGAGAATCTTTTCTCACACACAATATAGAGTATAATTTTCCTTTTTTTGCTTAATTTAAAATGTTTTAGATATATGTATGTGACTATTTAAAGTAAAAGCTATAACACTATGTGGATTTTATTTTAATAATAATGTATTAATATTGATTCATCCATTGTAACAAATGGGCCACACTAATGCAAGATGTTAATAATAGGAGAAACTGTGGGGAGGTAGGAAAGGATAGATGGTCATTCTGTACATTCTGTTCAATTTTTCTGTAAACCTAAAATTGCTATAAAAATCCAGTCTATAATAATTTAATTACTAATATAAAGTAATATAACAGTAATTATATCATGATTCCAATTTTTAAAGATTTGGTATTAATATAATGGCAACCCCAGCATTAAACAAAATCTTTAAAAAAAGCTGTCAACAAACTATGTAGTAATGGAGAATTTCCTCAAAAGGCATATATGAAAAACCTACAACTAACATCATGTTTTATAATGAAAGACTAGATGCTTTCCCCTTAAGTTCAGAAATAAGGCAAGAATGTATGCTCTAATTCACCTCTACTCAACGTTGTATGGGAGGTTCTAGAATGAGGAATAAGGCAAGAAGAAGAAATTAAAAGCAAAACATTTGAAAAAAGAAATAAAATGACTACATTCTCAGATAACATGATCCTGTATGTACAAAATCCTAAGGAATCTACCAAAAACATTTACTAGATCTAATAAACACGTTTACTAAGGACACAGGTTACAAGGTCAATATTAAAAATTAGTTGTATTCTATATACTGGCAACAATTCAAAAATAAATTAAGAAAACAATTCCATTGATAGGAGAATGCAAAAATAAGATACTCAGCAACAAATTTAACAGAAGCACAAAACTTAATCACTGAAAACTACCAAACACTGCTAAGAAAATTTAAAGAAAATATAAACAAATATAGAGCTGCATCTCATGTTTGTGAGTTGTAAGACTGAATATTGTTAAGATGGCAATTTTTCCAACTTTTTATCTATAAATAAAATGCAACCTATAACAAAATCTTAGTATTTTGTAGAAATTGGCAAGCCAATTTTAAAATTTATATATGGAAATACATAGAACCTAAAATAGGCAAAATAATTTTGAGAAAGAAAAGCAAAACAGAAGGAATTACATTACCCAGTTTCAAAAAATTTCTATAAAGCTACAGTAGTACAAAAACAGATATATACAGCAATGCAGCAGAACAGGAAGTATAGAAAAAAATCCTTCCACTTACGATAAATTAACTTTAGATAAAGATGCCATCAAGGCAATTACATGGAGGAATACACACACATACACACACACACACACACACACACACACACACACACACACATAAAAACTTAGACTTTTTCTTCATACCGCAAACAAAAAATCAACTGAAAGTGGATCACGGATTTATAAAACTTTTAGGAGAAACTATAGGAGAAAATCTTTTTGACTTTGGATTAGGCAAATATTTCTTAAATTATATATAAAAGAAAAATATACGAAAGTAAAATTTGATAAATTAGACCATCAAAATTAAAAACTTTCGTTCTTCAAAACACAACAGAAATAACATGAAAAGACAAGCCACTGACTGGGAGAAAATATTTGCAAATCTAGTAAAGTACTTGTATCCAGAATAAATAAAGATCTTCAACAATTCATTAACAAGAAGACAAATAACACAATAAAAAGATCGGGGCAAAAGATCTAAATATATATTTCACCACAGAAGATATAAGCAAAGTAGATATAATGGCTAATAAGCACATGAAAATTTGCCCAACATCATTAGTCCTTAGGGAAAGCAAATTTAAAACCACAATGAGATATCACTGCAGAACTACTAGAAGGCCTGTAATCATAAAGATTTCATGGTTATAAAGTGTAGGTGAGGATGTGGAACAACTGAAAGCCTCATTCATTTTTGGTGGGAATGCAAAATGGTACATATACTTTGGAAAAGAGGTTAGCAATTTAAATGTAGTTTAATTTAAATTGAGTTACATAGTTTAATTTAAAAAGTTAAATATAAACTTACCATATGACCCAGCAATTTCACTCCTAGGTATCAGCCTAAGATAAATGCCCACATAAGGACTTGCCCATGAACATTCACAAAAGCACTAATCATATTAATCCTAAACTGCAAATAATCCAAATGTCCATACACTATTGAATTAACAAACAAAACAAGATATATTCATACAGTGAGAAGCCATTCAAGGATACATTCTATAACATGGAACCTCAAAAACATAAGTGAAAGCTAAGTGAAAGAATCCAGACGATTTATATGAAATTTCCAGAAAAGACAAATCTATAGAGACAGAAAGCAGATCAGTAGTTGCCTAGGTCTAGGAGCAGGTGCAAGAATTGACTGTAAACATCCATGACAGAACTTCTTGGGATAATGCAAATATTCTAAAACTGGACTATGGTCATGGTTGCACAACTTTGTAAATTCATGAAAAATGACTGAATTCTATACTTACAATGGGTAAATTTTATGGCACATAAACTGTACTTCAATAAAGTTAATTTTAAAACCTGATTTAATAGAAAACTAGTAAAACTTAGTCTCCCTACAAATAAAAACATGGTGGTTTACAACATCTAACTGCTTTGTCTGATTCTCCATACAATTAGAGCATAAAACTTCAAGAAATCCAATTCTTATTCCTTTTAATCTACAATATATGTCTTCTTAATATTAAACTCCCACTGATTTCAAAAGGAGCCTCACAAACTAAAGATTAACATACAGATTGCTAAAGGATATTACATGAAATGTTAAAATAACATTCTTATCCATCTTATATTTAAATTTAATGGAAACGACTATTCAAATAATACTGTAATATTCCATTCACAGTAGGCCTAAATTTTAATCACAGAACCACAGAACTATCAAATACTCAACAGAACTTAAAGCAAAAATAAAATTCAGTGTTGACGAAATTTACTATTAATCAGTAAGTAGTGCATCGATTGATTGTATACCAGGCAATGGCTGGACACTGAAGACAAAATGATAAGTGAAAAGCACTTATCTACATGTAGTTTCCTCATTCTAGTGAACAAGCATAAAGGAATTACCCTACTGAAGTCCTCAAATAGATTAATGATTTATATGAGCAGCAAGATTTATAGACTATCTCTCATTGAAAAAGTATACTGGTTCAATTTGTAAAGAAGGATTCAGAGTTAAACTTACAAACTCAGATTCCTTAGAGGACTTGGGCTGGGAGACAGAAAGATCATAGTTAACAGCCCTGGAAATGGAATTTGAAAATGGAAGCTTTGTTCGTTAAAAACATACAACAAAAGAAGAGACACATAGTAAAACTATTTCCAGGGTCTTATAATGGTGCTTCTAATATTCATTTTGCTTTAAAAAAAATTTTTTTTTAAATGACTTCAGCACTTAGAAACATAAAAATATTTTTAAGCAATTTGGCAAGAAGAATCAATTAGAATAACTTCATTCTTAAGGCTATGTTGGAGTACATAATTTTAATCAGGTCATTTAAAGTGCTACTTTTTGAATAATTCCAGTCTGGCTTTATTTCATCTCCCTGTTTCCATTCGAGTGATCATGAACTTCTTTCAAAGTACCTTAAAATACATTACAGTTTCTTCAGGGTTTCTGAACATACTATTTCTGCATTCCTGTAACACTCTCTCCAAACCCCTTCTCTCTCTCTGTCTGGCTCTGACTCAACTTCAAAATCTCCGCTTATGGTCTCTGTCACACAGATCTTTCCTGAGTTTCCCTGAATTAAGTTAAATTTCCCTGGACTTTGCTCCAAAGGAACAACGAGTTTTCCGCTTTTTTAAAATTCCCCAAATTTTTAATTATAAATTTAATGTCTGGTTGACGAATATGTTCACAAATATATTCACACAGCCTAGGATAATCCTCTAGTACCTAATTTCCAACAAATTAGTATTCATTAAATAAATGACATTCAAGTAAAACATAGATAATCATACTCTCATTAGTTTCTTGCTTCACATGCCACTTTATAGTGAAAACCCTTCTCTCTAGTGTATAAATTTAACTTATTTTATACTTCTCCACACTAAAGAAACATAAATCCGCTGATTTTTCTAAAGTAGTTCTTAGATTTCATTTGCTCATATTTTATTGCAACTCCTTTTCACTTTATAAGAAAAATATCATCTAATACAGAAAATATGATTTCTACAAAGATTTAAATGTATAATTTTATAAATGACAGCAAAAAAACAGGGAAAGATAACAACTTCAAAGAAATAAGAAACACAAGTAAAACTAAAATAATACAAATTATTATTAAATATTTATATACTTAAATCAAGAGCAATCTGAAGATATCAATCAACTAAAATAATCATATTAAAAAAGGCTAAATGTTGCGTTGTTTTGAACTCTAGTTCTTTCATGAACAAAAGGTCAAAATGAAAAACTGAGATAATTTCTTATAAGATTATCTTTCTATCCAGCCTCATGTTCCTGAACAGAACATTAAATTCCCTCATAAAACATTGTGTCAACTTTATGACTACAAGCAAACTGTATTCTACTTATGAAAGCATATTCCTATTTAACTGAGTCAATGAGTCAATTTAAGACCTGGAATATAAAAGTTTGATAGTCTAATGGGTACAGAAACTGTAATTGTTGACCAAAATAATTTTAATCCACATTAAAATATTTCATGTTTTTACCAAGAGAGATTTCAAGATGTGTAGATTTCTAAATTAAACTATTAAAACTTATTTCCAACAGTCAAAACTAACTTTCTTAAGATCCATAGAGACTGCCTTACTATTTATTCTCTTCAACTCTCGAGAATATTTTCAGGAAAATGGAATAACAGGCTTAAATGGGATTTAACTATCACTACAGAGAGTAAGAAATCACAATCTCTTCTCAATAATGCTCTCCGCCCTTCCCTAACTCCTTAATACTGCAAGGAGCATTAACATTCTTTTCCTCCTTATATCACATCTCTATTTGGAACATATCATGCACTTATCAATGCTGGCTGCTGCACCAACGCTTACCCACATCCACTCTTGATAACTAAACAGATCAGTACATCTTCTCACAAACCTGCTACACAGACTTTTATTTTTTTCTAGTTGAACTGCCTGCCTGTCTTCCCATCTATCTATTTATCTATGTAGTTATTTTTCCTCTGACAAAAAAAATCTGGGAAAATAAGCAAAGGACTCCAAAAAGCCATCCATATTTTCCCCTTGACTTCTTATCCATTTAAATAAAGAATGGTGGCTAGAACAACTAAAGCCTAACATACAAAACAATCAGTGGGTCCACCTCAAAAAGAGTTTACTAAACTGAAAGTACAAAAAAATTAAAATTTAAGAATAATTTTATAAAAACGGGAGCTTTCCTGCATCTTTCAAAAAGCAACAATATAACTTTCAATCTATGCATAGCTTATAGTCAGGAGATGCAGGTATCTACATTTTTTCAAAGTAAAACATCTTAATTAGTACTGTAATCCTAAAATGTTTTCTTGTTAACATTGCTAAGGGATCTTGAAAAGATAGGCTGTCATCAGAGTTCTGTGACTAACTAGCAATGTAACCATGAGTAACTATATAACCATGATTATTCTAGCAATAAGATAAAGGGACTAGTGTTTAGAACATGGTCCCTTTGGGGGAATAAAACAGCAAAAACCTACTTTGCAGACTTCCAAAAGATAGTAAGCATAAGCTGTTATTATTTATCACTTGAAAGCATTAATGACTAAAGGCATCACAAAAATTCAGAAAAATTCAGAAATTTTTTCAGTTTAGATTTATGATTTAGATTTACTTATGAAGTAATCAAGTATGTTTCAAAATCTAAAATAATACATGTGTGAGTTATATTATTTTTTCAGTGTTTACATAATGCTTGGGTTGTATATGGATCCATGGATCCTTCATAATAACTCCATCTTCATTCTCTCAAAAAAAGTCCAAGACCACAAGCTCAGAAACTTTCATCTATACAAATACTTTTCCTACCATCCCCTAACACTCTCAAAGTTTATGATTCTATGGTGTTCACTTCTTCTAAACCAGAACAAAATGGAAGGATAGAACCACAAGGAGAACATAAACATAAACACCTCTCAGTCTCTACTACGATATTCTCTAGTGGCTTAGAATTCCTTTGCTTCCTGACTGAATATCCCAGAACTCACAAAGTCTTCACTCCTAAAGGACATAAATCGAGCAGAATGTGTTTGAAAAGCTCAGTACCAAGACTGTTATCAGAGACTATAATACTTGATTATGTTCCATAATAAGTATAAAACATCTCTTTCTTAAGGTTTCCCCTGGTTAAGAAACAAAAATAGCTCCCAATTGCCTATCACAGAAAGCTTCAGCTTTGATGTATGGCTTTCAAGGTTAGCATAATATGGGCTCCCACTATATATTCAAAACAATTTAACATAACCTTAAGACTAAAACCTGAGAAAGAGAATAAAAAAGAAAAATTAGAGATTAATTTAATTCTTTAATATAAAATTCTGTCATCAAAATATTATTAAATCTACTGGTATATTAAAAAATATACCAGGATTAAGTAGAGTTGCTCCAAAAATAAGATGATGGTTCAACAATAGAAAAATAATCAACATAGTTCATTACCTCACAAATTAAAAAGCACAAGTATGATTCAAAATCCTAACATTATATCATTAGACACCAAAAAGTATTTTGTATTTTCAGTAGCTATTTGTATTAGTTTCCTATGGCTGCTACTTTTCTTTTTTAAGGTAACATTTACGGGGTCCAGGGATTAGCACCTGATATCTGTGGGGAACTGTTATTCTGCTACCATACTTTTCCTAAAAAAAAAAAAAAGAAGAAGAAGAAGAAGAAGAAAGGAAGGAAACATTACTCTCTCTATTGGTTTGCAAGGGCTGCCATAACAAAATACCACAGACTAGGTAGCTTAAACAACAAAAATTTATTTTCTCACAGTTTTAGAGGCTGCAAGCCCAAGAACAAGATGCCAGCATGATTCTCCTGAGCCCTTTTTCCCGGGCTTGCAGATGGCCACCTTCCCACTGTGTTCTCACAGGGCCTTTCCTCTGTGGTGCATACATCCCCGGCAGTGCTTCTTTTTTTTTTAATAAAGACATGAATCATACTGGATTACAGCCCTACCCTATGACCTCATTTAACCTTAATTACCCCACTAAAGGCCCTATCTCCAAATGCAGTCACACTGGGAGCAAGGGCGTCAACACACAAATTTTGAGGAAACACTATTCAATCCATAATACTCTCTAAGAATGTTCATTCTTAGAGAACATTCTAGGGTAGTCCTATTCAAGTCTAGTTGGAATTTTCTCATGACAAAAGATTCAGTGTAAATTCTTTTTGAGCCCTTACTACTCTTCTACTATCCAAGATTGGCCCTAAAGGGTTCTTATAGTATGTATTCTTTCTTCTATTCTGCCTCACCAAGAGACTGCTTCCTGAAAATTTCTACCAAATCTGGCTTAGAGAAGCTCCTATAGCTAACCTATATGCCTGCTCCTAAAGTTCCAAATAAAGAACTCTTGGTTTTGTTTACCAAGTTCTTTCAATTTCTTTAGAAAACTGTGTTCTATTGTTATTAGGAAGCAACCTTTGAAATCATGCAAGGCAAAACTATTTTTAATAGTGAAACAACCTAAATCTATACAGTAGCCTATATTTATAAAGAGTTTACTGTTAAGAGTGGCTGACTTGCATGGGGGGACTTTTTTTCTTCTTTGTATTTGTTTGTATTTTCCAAATCTTCTCAGTGGTCATCTCTTACTTTTAGAATTTAAAAGCCCTTTTATAAAAATATATAAAACTTTGTTGTTTTAATGACCATTTAGTGACTATGTTTATGCAAAAGCAACTTCTAAAAGATCTATTTAAATCTGTCCCCCCAAAATATCCCTCTAAATACTATGATCCTAATTGAAAAGTTTTCACTTTTTTGTACTGAAGACATAGTAAAAGAATTAAAGAGATTAAAAACTCAAAATTGCAGTGTAGAACTGATATAATTTAAATCCACTTCAAAAAGTTTTATGAACATGCGTAACACTGCTGATGACTATGATTACTATTTGTAAATTTTGGTGAAAAATGGGTCTTAGACAAAAACATAATCTAATATTATGGAACTATTTCTATGAGAACATCAGATTTATCTTATTTATCTACTGAAAGCACAAGAACAAACTTTCTAGTTCACATAAATATTTTATGTATGCTACATGTTTTATGTGATCAGTTTTACCTTTGGTTAATATACATAATTGAGAAGTATATAAAATAATGTTCTCAATTAACAGAAACACAACAGGAAATATTACTAATCAAAACTGAAAAAAATTCAAGCTTTCTTCTTGATGTGAAATCCTCTGATCAGTTTGCTATTCATTCTTTTTCTAATAATAAAAATTTTATGTAATGGTTAAAAATATAAATCAAAGGAAAAAGGATTTCCTTAATGTTAAAAATGTCTCTCTGTAATCAAAAACACTGTACCCTAAAATTTTGGATACTGAGTTCTTTTAGGATTAAACCTTTAATCTGTCTAATTGGAGAAAATTATCAGTGCAGTAATGGTCGGGACTCTGGACTGTTTCATTTGAGAACAACTGTCCTCTTGACATCAAATTCTATAAATGATAAGGCTTTTTCTTTTCTACAGAGGGCAACTTCAAAAACAGCTCTTCTACTCTGACCTCAATATTAAGAAGGAAAGCAATATTATTTTCCTTACACGTACTCAGTATATCTTCCAGTATTCATCTCAAGATTTTCTTCATAAATGAAATTTTTATTTTTTAGAAAAAGGCTCTACATTGAGTAGAAATAAAAATATTAAAATAATGATTATAAACAAATGAGAATAAGAGAAAATGCATTTATTTTTAAATTAAGTGCTATATTTACATAAATAAAATATTTAATATAATCTCCATTAATGTAGCAGGACATGACAATATTATTTTCTATAATATTCCCTAAACTAAATGAATTTGACCATAATGCATCAATACTAGCTATAACACTTAAAATATTGACGCATTTCCTTAACAAACTTTCTCTGCATACTTACATCTTTATACAATGCTAACTATACAATGAAATTTTTCATTTCTTTTTCTCGTATACCATAACACACATATTTGATATCTATTTGCAGAATTAACTACTATTTAAAAATGAGGCTAACATCTTAAAATGAGAGACAGCAAAACTATAATTACGATATATCTATAAAATATATAGTATCTCTAAAGAAACTACACCAAAGTAAGTAAAAAATGTATTAAAAATTACTTTCTAGGGAAAACAACACACACTATTAAGAAAGATGAAGATCCTTCTCTACTGGCATATAAGGCTGTGCAGAAAAAACCTCCAATATCACAACCAATCTCCAGCCCAATAATTGGTGATTAATAAGCAGGAATGGAAGTATAAAAAAAAATCTGCTTCACTTAGCTTTTACTTAGGATTACAAAAGAGATCATATTTCTGTGAAATGTTATGATAAAAGCTTGCTACACACTGCTTTGATTATAAAATGAATAATCACTGCATGAAACAGAAAGGCACATATTTCCCTGGATGCATTTCCATATGCTATGTGTATTGAAGCCTGGGGTCCTAAGGCCATAATTTAACCACAGATAAATGGGGAAATAAAAAAAGGAAAAAGGGTAAGAATCAGAGATTCACAGATTTCAATGCAATTCAATTTAACAAATATTGATCACTTACTATTGCCTGGTTTTGAAGGTCACATAGAACACCTTGAACAAGCTGCTATGTTTTTTAGTTTCTTCATCAAAATGGCAATATTCTTTCTTATTTCTTACACTTATAAAGATCAAATGAGGTGATATGTAAAAGTGCCTGTAACAAGGTAAACAGCCAACGAATGTTAATTCTAGTATTTTTATTTATTAACATAACTGACATGCTTCCTTTCTTTGGTGACAGAATAAAAAAAATTTGCTTTAAAAAATTTAATCCCCAAGTCAGCAAAACAGCTCCACATTTGCTCATTAATGTAACTGGTAAATTTCATGATAGTAGATGCTGTAATTGTGAAATTATTCATTGTCTAGTTCATAAACATTAACTTAGGTGAGACTACAATTACATTTTCTAATTCTTCCCATTTTCAACTTTCTCTATGGTTCCACTTTCTAAGAAGTTTGCATCCCTTACATAACAAAGGTACAGAAAGCGATAGCTAAAGCTTTAAAGACAAAAATTTCTTTCATAAAGTCCAGTTCAAACAGAATGAAATATTCACAAACAACAATCAACCATTGTGGCTACCCTATATACAGTACTACTATTTTCTGTATGATAAGATTACATTTTTATAGAATTAGGGTTATGTACTTCCATCAAAGCAGGTATTTCCTAAACATGAAAATTAAAAATTCAAGCCAAAATTGGTTTTAAAATATTCTACTCTATGAGAAAAACTGAATGTAAAACATAAAAATTCCTTTTTGCCCCCTTAAATAATAAATTCAGGTATATAAATAAATTTCTCATTCACATTAACACTGTGTTTGCATTAAAATATGAATTCACACACAAAAGAACTAGCATTGTATTTTGAAAAGACCACAAATTTTCTGCACTGTAAAATTAAAATAAGACTGATAAATAAACACACAGTATCTATAGTTTTTCAGAGGTAAATGCTATATATCAAGAAAATGAGATGACAAATGTTTACTCAATGTAAAAGACCTCTGAAGAGGTTATGAATCCATCAGTCCTTAACCTTTCATGGGTTACAGACTTAAAGGTACTCATACATGTTTCACAGAAAAAATGTATATACACACATACATAAAATGTAGCTTATAATTTCAGAAGCTTCATAGATCTTCTGAAGATAGAACTCATACAGGTTAAGAATGTTTACACAGATCCTTAACATTCAGTGATTATTTTCAACATGACCCAAAGGTCCAGGGGCTGTATTAATTTCTCAGTTTGCTAAGGCCCACATTTGAATCACATTAACAGAAAGCTGTAAGCAACAAGTCACTCAATTAGCAAGGAAGCCTAGCATTCACATCTGTTTGACTCTGGCATCTTTACAACTCATACTAGTAGAATAATTATTAAGTAGTGCTCTAGTGGTAATCATTAATATACTCAGAAAATCTTTGAACTTCTCATAATAAAAAAGTATAGACTGTGCTTTTATACCCTAAAGCTCCTGGACAAGTTATATCATAAAGGTTCCCTAGAACTGTGCTCCCCAACCCCCAGGGGCCATGTACCTGTACCAGTCTATAGCCTGTTAGGAACCAGACTGCACAGCAGGAGGTGAGTGGAGGGCAAAGAGGAAGCTTCATCTATATTTACTGCCACTTCCCATTGCTCTCAGCATTGCATAAGCTCTGCCTCCTGTCAGATCGGCAGCAGCATTAGATTCTCATAGGAGCATGAACCTTACTGTAAACTGCACGTGTGAGGGATCCAGGTTGTGTGCTCCCTAGGAGAATCTAATGCCTGATGATCTGAGGTGGAGCTGAGGCGGTGATGCTAGTGCTGAGGAGCAGCTGCAAATACAGATTGTCACTAGCAGAGAGGTTCAACTGCACAATAAATGTAATGTACTTGAATCATCCCCAAACCATCTCCCTCCCAGTCCAGGAAAAATTGTCTTCCATGAAACCGGTCCCTGGTGCTAAAAAGGTTGGGAACCACTGCTCTAGAAGAAAGCCTATAAACGATGACAAACCAACCAAAAAAAAAAGGAAGTATATTAATTTGTAGATAGTATATTAATTTGTAGTCATTAATATATTTATTAAATTCCTATTTTGTAGAAGGTAATTCCCATCATTGTATGATTTATAGGGATAAAAGATAAAAGACCTAATTTTCCATACACATTTAATATTATACACCAAGCTTATTTCTGGAAATACCTACCCCAAAAAACCACATACAGAAGTTTTATTATAGATACCCTAAAACAAGCAATTATAAGTTGTCAGATATATTTATAATATTCCACAATTCCTATAATCATCAAAGTTCTAATACCGGTTTTCTGATAGCTTTCAATGTTTGTACTATTATACACCACTATCATATTAAAGCAGACCTTAAAAAATCCAGCTAGTTTTCTTAAAATAAATAAAGTTGGAATCATAAAATATGATGAATTCACTATTTAATTTCAATAAAATACCAAGAGTAAATCCTTGAAATAGCGTAGTTTACATGCTTTTATTAAAATCAGAAGTTTAACATATCCATCATGCTGGCCTACCTTGTTACACCTACTTGGCCCTCTCTGTCCAACAACCCTCACCCCTTGCCATCACATACACATAAACACACTGCCACCCACCTCCCGTCATTGGAATCTTGCAAGGCTCGCTCTGCAAAAAACCCCAAGCCCCAGGCAACTGGAACCGCCACCACCACAGGCTTGGATATGTGAATATATTTATTTCTATTCCTAAAACGGTAGAAGGGTGCCTGGGGAGAGGATTACTGCTTCTATTCCTAGAACTTTAGGAGGGAAAAATATAGTTTCTGGCTTTTTATATTGGAACTCTGACTGTATTTTCCCATCAAACCACTGCTA
This sequence comes from Lepilemur ruficaudatus, assembly GCA_963574885.1. NCBI lineage: Eukaryota > Metazoa > Chordata > Mammalia > Primates > Lepilemuridae > Lepilemur > Lepilemur ruficaudatus. Next base: position 24,468 of record CAUYRT010012362.1, read on the forward strand.
CAGATGGTTGTTTCACTCCATGGTATTAGTTACATTATGCTAAGTTGTATACATTATGGATCAAATCAACTTTTGAGAGCTGAAACAAAAATCCAAATGATATTTATCAACTTGTGCTCAGGGGAAAGAAATTAGAATTAAAATACTGATGGTTTATTGAGTATGGTGTATATGGGGCACTGTGCTAAGTAGTTTATACATATTGTCATTTAATCAACAGAAAGAAGCATCATGATTTGACACGTAAGAAAACCAAGGCTCAGAAAGTGCAGGGCTGCAGTTCAAATGCAGTTCTATCTGATGTAAGTTGGTGCTCTTGGCCATCACACTTCATTGTCTTATGAGTATTTCAAGTTTTAAATATCTCTGTATAATACAATCTTATTTCATGAATGGTTGACTACCTTTATGTGTGTGTGTGTGTGTGTGTGTGTGTGTGTGTGTGTGTGTGTATGCATGCAATGTAGTTTCAAACAGACACGTACTGAACAAACTTGTTTTGATCTTTGGAATCCGTGTATTTAAATTTTCCATACATTTAAGAAGCAATTTAAAAAACGCTCATTTATATATGTGATTTGAGGATTACTAGAAATTCTTTTACACAAATTCATATTAATATATTCATGAGTATCAAAGATATATACAGTCATGTGTCACACAGCAAAGTTTTGGTCAACAACAGACTGCATATACAATAGTGTTCCCATAGGATTATAATAAAGCTGAAAAATTCCTATCGCCTAGTTATGACATAGTTGTCAAACACTGTAGCCATCATAATGTTCTAACACAATACATTACCTTTTCTATGTTTAGATACACAAATACTTACCATTATGTTACAACTGCCTCCAGTATTCAGCACAGTAACATGCTGTCTAGGTTTACAGCTTTGGATTAATAGCCTATGCCATATAATCTAGATGTGCAGTAGGCAATACCATCTTTGTGTAAGTATACTCTGTGATGTTTGCATAATGATGAAATTGCCTAACGACACATTTCTAGGAATGTATACCTGTCATTAAGCAACACATGACTGTCTACACATACTATATATATATATATATATATATGCATGATTATATAGGGAGATAGCCATTTCCTATTAGTTCTGTTTCTCTGAAGAACTCTAATATAATGATTCCATTGTGATTTTGTTTAGTAAAATCTAAATTCTTAACAAAATATACGGATCATTGATAAAGAGCTAAAACTAGCATTAAGTATAATAGTAATTTTAAAAGTTAAATCTCCTTCCTCAATTCTGTTTTTGTAACATGATATTATTATATTTTCTAGAAAAATAATATTAGGCAAAGCAAAAATTTTTTAAAAATTACTTGCTCACTTCTATTTTTTATATACCATGAAAGAAAAGTAAGTTCTTTCACCTACAATGAATGATTGTAAAAAAAAAAAAATCATATTATAAACACGTGGACAAAACACCACAGTAAATAAGTGAACTCTGGTTTTCAAGTAAGGTGGTAGTGATACAAGTAGTTGGAAGTGGTTGCATTTAGCTTATATTCTGAAAGTAGAGGTAAGATTTGTTGATGAATTGGATGTTGGGTGTGAACACACTGATCAGGATAGACATTCATAAATATTGACTGGATAAATAACAATATCTAATAATAAGTTTGCAGTATGATCTATTACTGGTCAACAAATATACTCTAATTTATTAAGCAGTTTTCAAAGTATTGAGTATATTCTCTATAATATTCAGATTGCATTTCAAATCTTCATCTGCTGTCATTCCTATAGTCAATATCTTTTTAAATAAAATAATTATTAATCTTCCTAGATAAAAAGATTTATAAATGCACATATAAACATATAAGTATGTCTATTTATGTATCTTTGTGTGTATGTGCATATATACATACTTAATTTTAATAGCATGAAATGCTTAAGTTTGACAAAATAGGTAATTGCTATGGTTTGAATGTCTACTCGAAAACTCCTGTTGAAATTTAATTGCCATTGTTAGAGTACTGAGAGGTGGGACCCTTAAGAAATGATTAGGCCAAGGTGCACCATCCTCAAGAATTGATTAAGGCCATTATCATAGATAGAATTGAGGTTAGTTATCTCAGGAGTGGGTTGGTTATAAAAAAGATAAGTTCAGCCCCAATTTTCTGTCTTCTAAACATGCTTCTTCTCCATGTGATGTCTTCCATCATGTTACAATGCAGCAGGAAAGCCCTCACCAAATGCCAGTGCTGCTATGCTCTTGGACTTCCCAGTGTCCAGAAGAACTATGGGCCAAATAAATCCCTTTTCTTTATAAATTACCCTGTTTATGGTATTCTGTTACAGCAGCAGAATACAAACGAAGGCACTAACTACATAGAAAGTTATTTTTTAATTAATATGTCACCATTCTGTGAATGAGTCACTAACAATATCTTAAAGAACGCCAAATATAATAGATCTATCCAAAATATTTTTAAGTACATAAAGCCATATTCTTTAAGAGAAGTTCTGAGGAAGTTAATTTAAAATGTTTTAACATGTATACTATGATTAAAGTAACATTTCAGTCCTGCTACTAATTGCTATTGTATTTTTACCACTGGCATTTTTTAGTGTTTTAATTTTAATTTAAAACATTTAACTAGGAGGCAGATAACATCTATTTCAGTTTAGTTACACCACCATATACTAGCCATATGAATGAAGAAATAAATCTCTTTGACTCTCCTAAGTCTATTATTTCCTCTACAAAATGAGAATAATGATAGTGATACTTACAAGGTACTTGTAGAACTAAAAATAATGTAGAGTACTTCGTAGTTTTTGGTTGTGATTTGACAAGAAACACTGTTTTGAAATCAGTATTAATTGAAACATTTGGTGGACCAAACTGGCAATTTATATAGTTTGTGGTCACTTAAGATAAACTTTTCTCTTATAAAACAATGAAAATATTAAGTGTTAGGTATACAAAGCTGAGCATGTATTTGTTTTTTTAAAAAATGTTACACTTACTCTTTTGTTTTTATAAAGGTCATAAGAAAACAAAATAAAAATAAAAATTTCAATACAGAATTATAAGAAAAAAAGAGTATTCATTAATTAATTTATTTTTTTAGAAACAGGATCTCATTCTGTTGCCCAGGTGGTGATGCAGTGGCATGATCATAGCTCACTGCACCCTTGAACTCCTGGCCTCAAGTGATCCTCCTGCCTTAGCCTCCCAAAGCTCTGAGATTACAGGCATAAGCCACAGCACCTAGCCATAATTATTTATTAAATGAATCAAAGTATAGAATATAATATGCAAACTATATAAAAAGAAAAAAAATAAGATCCAACTTAATCACAGTGTGGCCAATGAGTATAATCTAATTATAAAGCTTTGAAAGGCTTTAGGGGAATACTTGGAGAAACTTGAACAGCTATCAAAGAGAAATCAGAGATCAAGAACAAAGAAGAGAGAGGAATATTTGGTAAATAAATCAAAAAGCAAAACAAAAGTAAAAACTTAGGAATTTATAATGGAGAAATAGTACCTGCATTCCCTAAATACACAGCTAAAACTATGTAAAAGCTTAAGAATAAAAGAGGTAACCCTTACAAAGAGTTCAACAGAAATTAGTATGCTGATAATAGGAAACAGTTCTAACTGCCCTGTTTGTTCTCAATCACAGAGAGAGTCTAGGGAAAAAATAAAAATAGCAACAAAAAACTTGTGGCCACCTCTGCTCATCCTTAGGAGAAAAAAGCTATGCTCACCTCCACTGAAATTGTTTTTACATATTTCAATTATTAAATGCCTACTGTGCAAGCTATCACATAAACCAAGGCAGATTACTATGATCCCTACACTTCTAAGGACTTACAGTTATAAACAAATAATGAATAACTGATAAGATGCCAGATAATCACATTTCAAATAAATAAACAATCCACATTAACTCCATGTACAAGGAAGAAATAACTGGTCGTTATTGTATAACGGGGAGTTGTGGATACTACACATATAGGAATGTCTGGCCAGGAGATGTTAAATGAGAAAGCTTCCAAGAAGTGATGGAATTTAAGGAACTGTTTGAAAGAAAAGATGAACAGGGGAGGGGGGGCAAGGGCAATGTACGTAACCTTAACGTTTGTACCCCTATAATATGCTGCAAAATAAAAAAAA
>CAUYRT010012364.1:0-22440 GCA_963574885.1 Lepilemur ruficaudatus
AAAGTCTTTCTCCTGAGATGAGCCTGCATATAGACATTCCAAACCCCATGAGGAAAAACAAAACTGAGAAGACACTAGGTAAACATTAAGTGGATTACTTTGCTCCAACTGAAAAGGAAAATAAAAGAAAACACTCTAAAATGACATTGCAATAATATAGAGAAAAGAACAAAATAGAATATTAACAAAGAAAAATAAGAAATTAAAAAGAAAATACAGGCAGAAATGATATCAGTGTAGGTGGATAATGAAAAAATTATTTAGAAATTCTTGAAATGAAAAAAAATGTGGTCACTATTTCTCTTAATCCATGTTTTTCTGCTATAACAGAATACCATACAGTGAGTAATTTATAAAAAAAATTTTATTTGGTTTATGGTTCTGAAGGCTGAAAGCCCAAGGCATGACACCAGCATCTACTCAGCCACATGGTAAGGGTCTTCTTGTTGCATCATCCCATGGCAGAAAGCAGAAAGGCAGAAAAACACAGTGGACAAAAAAATATGGGGGTCAACCTCATTCATTTATCAAGAGCCCACTTCCATGACAGCTAACTCACATGGTGATAATGACATTAATAAGGGCAGAGCCCTTATGATCTAATCACCGCTTAAAGGTTTCACCTTCCAACAGTTAAAATGGCGATTTTTTTTTTTTAATTTCAACTTGAGTTTTGTAGAGGACATTCAAACCATAGTGCTAGTATATAAAACTCAATAGCTGTTATAAACTCAGGATGAAAGAACTGGTGAATTAGGATATAGCTATTGGGAGTGCACCCAAATACAACACAGGGAACCAAGGACATAAATAGAGAGAGAGAGAGAGAGAGAGATAAGAAAAAACAATGTATTGAGGGAAAAAGTCCTCATTTTTGATGGTTTTCCATGCTTCTGAATCTCCATAGACGTTACTTCTCTAGATTCTTTGTTCATTTTGTCATTCTTTTCCAAGACATGTGTGTAGATATTCTATGACCAAGAAATTCAGGAAGAATAACTAGGCAACTTCACTGAGCTCTGCCTCCTTTCTCCGGGGGCAGGGGTGGAGCTGTTAGATGTTTCTGAGAGCCAGAAATCTCCCTCACTTCTCCAAAAGGCTAACTTGCCTCCTGCCATATGGAGAAGCCTGCCCCAAGGTCAGCACTCTCAGGTCCAGATGGGGAAGTGTGATTAATTCTACAGTTCATTATTAGCAAACCCATGTGGTTAGCATACACGGTCATCTCTTCCAGCCTGGCCTCTATCAGTAATAGAGGAGTTCTTTAGTCTCCATATGTCAACCTTATGTTTTATGTCTCAAATGCTTTAAAACCCAAGCAGGGAAAATGGGTGTAATTTAAGAGGAGCCTGTCAGAAATTCCTTTACTTGCATGAAGACGACTTGTGTAAATGTGTATGGCAATTGTGTTTCTGTCTTTGTCTCTGACTCCACCCTGTATTTCATCCCATCAATAGATATGTGCAGAGGACTAAACCCGTTGTACCTTTGGTGGAGCTGGACTATTGTATGTTAGAACATTTCTAGCAGTGGTGTCCATTTTTCCTGAGAACCTGAGTATCGGATTTGTCGTTAGTTTGATCATTCTTTCTATTTGACATGAAAGACCACAGGGGATATGACAAAGTTTTGGGTACTGTGGGATCATCACTATTTGGACTGTATAAACTCGACCCCCTCCTGGGAAAATGGATTCAGTAGTCTTCTTTATTTCCCAGTGTTTAACAAATGGAATTTTTCTCTGAAAGCTACCTAGAATTTTTACAGTATCTGGGCCTTATTCTCTTGATGTGTTAAAACAAATTCAGAGTGAGCAATGGGTATTCAAGCAAGAGAAAACAATTCACTGAACTCTGAACCCAGCAGGGATTCCCCAAAGCTAGCGCCCCTTGCAGTGTGCTCTGAGATTTTGTATTCATATCCCATGTCTAAGTCAAGCAGAATGGATGAGTTCTGGCTCACGCTGCCAGCCCGACAATGGCTCTGTATCCCTAATATATCTTCACACACACACACACACACACACACACACACACACTTATATAGTACCAAATAGAAATTTTTAAATATAAATAGACTTATAAGAGATTAATTTATAGCATGATATATCAACTTTTGTTATGTACCATTACCTACATAATGCTCTCTGCACTGTGTTCGGGATTGACCAGCATCTCTCACTTCTCTGGGCCAGCCTGCTCATCTTACCCAAGCAAACCTCACCCCCTCACCCCAATTCAATTTACCTACGGCTTAGAAATTGCTGTTTGCCCTCAGTTAAGCACCAGCTCTATTATAGCTGCAACACTAAACCTCACACTTAGCTTTCTCTTCAGTTTGTATCAGATAATTGACTCTGATATGCAGCTTTCAATATAATCATATATATCCCCAGGCCAAAGACAGGCATGGCAGGAAAAGAAAATAGCTATCTATGTTCAAACCACAGAAAGCCGTTAAGCTCACTCTGGAATGTGTGCTGTTATTGAGGCACTGCCTTAATGCATGAACTAATACATGTGATGGTTGTGGGAACTGGAGATAAGATCACCTACAGACCCAGACATAAACCATTTTGGTTTTCATTCTCTGTCTCCTCAGTGAGCACAACTGGTTGAACTCAGCAAACTCAGGTGCTAAGTTTTATCATGTGCTTTCCCTTTTGGCTTCTCAGAATAAACAATGGGACGATATATTATAAGCAGGGGGAAACGCCTAGGTCATGGCAACTTCAAGCGTACAAATAAGTAAAAAAGAGCTCTGAAATTAGACTCAAACAACCCATATTAAAGACATATTACTCTCACTAAAATTACATGTATCCCTAGTGCAAGGAAAAGTTAAGAAATATACTTTACCACAATAAATTGATTATGTTCTACCTTATATTTTTGTTTTTTATTATTAATTAATGAACTCAAGACTCAGTCTCTTGGGCACAGGATGAAGCTTACTAAACATATTTCATTTTTTATCCATTTATTAAGGCATTCTCCGTGTATCTTTCTGTTCAAATTCCCCTCTTATGAGAACACCAGCCATATTGCATTTAGGGGCCGCTCTAAAACATTCTGAACTTTCTTAACTTGATTATATCTACAAAGACCTTATTTCTATATATAATTTCATATTCACAAGTTCTAGGTGGACATGAATCTTTGTAGGACACTGTTCAATCCACTCTACATGATGTAAAAAAACATTCTGAGGTGTTAGAAATGCAACCGTGGATGTCTCTGGTACCTCCGGTATAGGTGTGTGTGCCTAAGAGGTGGAAATTTTCCATACTTTAGTGCAATTTCTTTGGATCAATATGGAAATACAACATTGTGGTTCTGAAAACCCATCATCAAAATTAGCACATGCAGTAGAATGCACCTTCACAGGCATTTGTGGGTAATATTTTTGATGGAAGGAAGGCAAAGGGGAACTAAAATGACTGATACGCTTACAAGGTAGCTGAAAGTACCTGTGTAAGAAATACCCTCTAGAAGTTTATAGGAAAGGTTAAGAAGATTCTGGCAGGGAGTGAATTATGGAGAAGGGGCCATATGTTCATCAAGAGAAGGTGGGTAGAGTGATGTGATGAGAGAGAAATGCATGTTACAATAAGGGGGAAAAAATGGCCCCAAAGATGGGGTAAATCCATTCCTTCCATGTCCTCTTTTTACAACTAAAACAAAACAAAACCTGGATTTAACAAAACAAGAACACTCTAACAGGTGAAAAGAAGAAGGTGTAGATCCTAGGGTTCTCCATATTTACTTGAGGAACTAAAAGGCAATGAATTCCTGGATTTACTTATCTTCCTGTATGTTCCAGACAGGGAGCTCTAGAAGCTCCAACCCAGAACTGCTAACTAGCACAGATGAGAAATGCTTCAGAAAAAGCCTGTTACTTAAAGCCAAAGGACCAGGAAAAAAGTGATCTCCCAACAAAAACAACAACAAAAAACTTTTTGGCAATACCCACCCTATTCTAGACAAATGCAAATGGAAAAATCTCACCCTGCTCCTCGGATTTCATTAGAGCTGAGTGGGGAGCTGATCTTCCACTTCCCCTACCTGCTCTGTGAAAGCAGGCATCCTGTTGCCGGTCTTTGAACTCCTGCTCTGGGGAAGCAGGCAGTGCATCTCTTTTTCTGTCAAGATAGTGCCAGTGCTCCAAGCAGGGCAAGGGGTTGAGCTCTGGAGGCTGAGCATCTGCTCTACCCTACAGCAAAATGGGTTGGGAGTCATCCCTTCACTGTCTTCCTTGCTGTTGTCAGCTCAGTAGGGAGCTGAGCTTGTAATTCCACTCAGAAGCAACAGGCAGTGTGTGTTGGTGCCCTGCTTTTACCAGGAAATTGCAATCTGAACTTCCACTCCAAGACAGTCTGACTCAACTTATCATTTTTGCAGAGGTGGCATAGGTAAGGTCTTGCAGGAAGCTAACCTTACACATGCACCCAACCCCAGATTGCTATACCTCAACAATGACACTGCCTTATAAAAAAGAAAATGAAATAGGTCTCATAATATAATAACTGCTCTTGAATGGGCTAAATAGTAGAGAAGACAGATGATAGAATAAGGCAGCTTTGAGGACTTGTTCAGAATTATCAAGTAATAAGTAACAGCCTAAGGGACCTGGAGAACAATACAAAAGAGGTATGTTCGTATCACTGGACTCTCAACATAATAGGCGAGAAAAAGTGGGACTAAAGTGTACTGAAAGGTATAATGGCTGGGAACTTCTCAAACTTGCGGAAAGGCAAAATGAACAGATTCAAGAAGCTAAGTGAACATCAAATAGGACATATCCAAATAAATTTATGCCAGAACCTATCATTTTTAAACTTTTGAGAAAAAAGACAAAAAAAAAAAAATTGAAAGCAACCAGAGAAAAACAATGCATTACTTATAGTAGAATGGCAATTTGAATGACAGAAAATTTCTCATCTTATTCCAGGAGGACATAGCAAAATATTTTTAACTCCTGAAAAAAACCCTCAACTGCGATTTCTATAGACGTATTTCTGAATTCCTGAAAATATTACTCAGAAATAAAAAAGGAATAAAGAAATTCCCAAAGAAAAAATAAGAGGATTTGGTGCTAGCAAACCTACCTTTTAAGAATGGCTACAGAAAGCTCAATGATAATAATGAAACTGATATAATGATATATGAACTGATATAATGAAAAAATGATAATAGATGAAACTGTGAAACTTCAGAAAGGAATGAATACTGGAATGGGTAGAAATAGGGGAAAATGTAATAAATTTTATGAGCTTTGTAAAATCCATATTCTCATGCTTGGAGCTCTGATTCAGGTGGGGTTTTCTTGTGCTATTGTTTTATATGAGCTGTGAGCTATAACTTTTGGATGTTTCTACAGTGGAGGGTATCTATTGTGCTGTTGCATGTGTAATGCATTTTTGTGCATTTCCTGTATGGCAGGTCTAGTAGTGAAAAATTCCCTTAGTGTTTAATTGTCTGGAAAAGTCTTTACTTCCCCATCATTTATGCAACTTACTTTTGCAGGGTACAAATTTCTTGGATGGCAGTTATTCTGGTTAAAAAGATGAAAAATGGGCTTGCTACCCCTTCTGGCTTTTAACTTCTACACTGAGAAGACTGTTGTTAGCCTGATGCATTTTCCTTGTAGGTTAGCTTTTGCTTTCATCTTATAACTTGCAGAAATTCTCCATCATTTTGACTTTGGCCAGGTTGAGAACTATGTGTCAGGAGATATCCTATTAGCAATGAATCTTCCCAGTGTTTGATGACCATCTTGTGTCTGGATATCTGAATCTGGTTAAACCAGGGAAGTTCTCACCAATTCCTTCAAATAGGTTTTCCATGCCTTTTTTCTTTTTCTTTTTCTCCCTCTGGGATACCTATGATTTGTATATTAGCTCATTTCACATAGTCCCATATTCTCTGAGTAATTGTTCATTCTTCTTTACTTTTTTTCTGAATCTTTGAATGACTGAGTTACTTTGAATGCTTTCTCTTCAAGCTCTGAGATTCTTTCTTCCACTAGGTTTATTCTATTATTAAGGCTTTCTGCTGTATTTTGTAGTTTCCTAAATGACTTTTCTATTTCTTTAAGTTCTGCTGTAGCCTTTCGCATGTTGTCAATCTCTTTAGTGAGTTTCTCTTATTTCTATTCCTACCCTGAAATATTTTTTGGTTGCTTTGTGTTGGTTTTCAATTTTTTCTTTAATTTCACTGGTCTTGCTAACCATCTATGTTCTGAATTCCATTTTGACAATTTCCTTTTCAATGGGGTCCATTGCTGTGGATCTATTGTGTCCTTTGGGGGTGTCAAACTAGCTTGTTTTTTCAAGTTGTCAGAATTTTTTTTTTGCTGGTTTCTTCTCATCTGAAACCTCTTCTCATAGCTCAGGACTGAAAGCTTTGTCTCACACCTGTTTTCCTTTGCTAGGAACTCTATTACTTGTTGAGAAGGAGTAGAGATCCCTAGGTAACACTTTTGTGTCCTACTCTGAAAGATTGACCCAAAGGAATCTCTGAGAGTCTGTAACACAGATTTTCTACTGCATTGTCTCGATTCCCTAGGACTGTCACAGTCTAGGCTAGTGCTGGAGGATATTAGACTGGATTGGTGGATTGGTTCCCAAGTCGCTGTTGGAAGTTTAGGTAGGGTGTGGGAGAGTCCCTCTCCATTGAGGTGGGTAAATTTAGGAGATTGCTCTCCCTATGATGGTGGCAGAGGCTGTTCGATGAGGCTTTCTAAGCAGTGGCCACTGGTATCAGGACTGCGGGCATTCACTCCATCCATGTCTAGGTGTAATGACAGTATGTGGTGGGGGGTGGCTTGTGGCTAGTGAGACCATGGTGGAGAGCTGGACCTCAGACATGGCATCAAGCGGTGCCATAGGGGCATGGCCTGCCAGCTGGTACACAAGACCAAGGGACATGGCCTACCACATGGTATGTGGGTCTGAAGGGATGTGGCCCTCCCATTGGCACATGGGGCTGGGCAGCGTGACCCTCTGTGTGGAGTGCAGGTCTGCAGGGGCATAGACCACTGCATGGTCTGAGAGGCTTGTTCCTTCTGTTGGTGCATGGGCCATGGCATGGTGGTGCATGGGGCCAAAGGACTTATTCCACTGGTCGGTGCACATGGCTGTGAGGGCTGGCTGCTGGGTGGCTGGGGCCCCTCCTCACAAAAGTCCCTCTGAGATTGCTACTGTGACACCTCTTGAGCTCTGTTTGTGTTCCCTGGTGGGAGGGGTTCTTAGATCCCAGCCACAGGCATGAGAGCATCTGCTCTCCCTGCTCTCTCTCCAGCCTGGCAACAGGTGATGTTGGGGCACTTGCAGTGAAGCTAACCCCTGTATAGATCAGAAGCTCTGGAACTGAGAGCTCATAGTGGCACCAGCTGCAGCAACCTAGGAACCAAGACCTGGGGGTTGCTGAGCCTGCTTTCTGATGCAACTTAACCGTACAGTCTCCAACCAATTCCTTGATCAGTGCAAAGGCCTGCAGTGGTGGGGGTCCCCCACTGCTGGAGTCCCAGTGCATGCACAGGGAGCATGGGGCCCTGGGGTTCTCTCCTTTATCCGTTCCACGCACGTAGGGGTCTCCCCCAGATACCTTCCAATCTTGGCGAGTGGAATCCCCATCCCCATCTCCTTCACTCTGAGTGTCTCCTGTCAGTTCCCTGATGATCTGCAATGCTCTCTCCCAGAGAGTCCATCCTAGGTGAGAATATACTTGCAGTTTTTGATCCTTTTCTAGAGAGCAGCATGTGCTGCCTGCTGCTAGTCCACCACCTCGACCCTTCATAAAATAATGTTTTATCATTTTTATTAAAGAAGAAAACAGAAAAAATGGCTGATATTTTTAAAAGATTTCCAAAACAGTAGCTATATATTTGGTTAATTCTCTTGTAAGGTCCATAAAAGTGTTGATTGTGGGATTTGCCTTGAGAACAGTGTTTACAGAATTTTAAGCCCTGTATTTTAGTTTAACTATCATGAAATATCTAAAAAATAAAACAAAAAACACCAAGCAACTTCAAAAACACATGAAAGTATAAAATTGGAATTAATAAATATTATGACTTTGTGAATAGAAATTGTTTTAGACCAATTTCATTTCCTTCTGTGACAAAGTTAAAAGTCACGTTGACCAAGTCAAAGGTAATATTAATATATGCCAATCACATATGCTGCCAAGAGGCTTTGCACGTTTGCGTTTGTATGTGCATCAGTCTGGGCTGGAAGTACATTTTTGCAGTTCACCTACATGTTGATGATGATTGAAACCTTGAGTGGAAATTAAATCTCTAAGAGATGCTAGGACTTCTTTTGTAAAAAGGAAAACCAAGGAAAATGCAACATTTAAAGGACAAGTATGAGAAGAAAAGCTTTCGAAAAGATTATTTGCTACAGGCATAAAGGTATGATTTTTATAATTTGATGATACAAAATACCATAAGAGGATTGTGGAAGCCTAATATTGAGTTAAGTGGTATTTTACAGAATTGTAATCGGTTGTACTGAGCTTTAAATAATATACAGCTAATAGGTAAGCATTATCAGGAAGACAATAATTAGCCATCTATTTGAGGAGCTTTCAGTCAATGTTTGGTAAAAGAGTTTTCTTTCTTCTTTTTTCTTTTAAGGAGTGCAGTCATGGAAAAATAAGAGAAATATAAAAGCATCACATGTTCTTTAGGAGAGCTGAAGGAGCCATATGAGGGTCTGTGTTTTATGGAGTGGAAATAAAACTTGCACAAGAGAAATGAATTACTGATTTTAGCTTTGTTCAGGATAAACATTTATGCCACAAACAACAAACCAAAAACTGGTTTCATATGAAATTGCTCTAAAAAAATTTCTATTCACAAAGTCATAATAGTTATTAATCCCAATTTTATACTTGCATGTGTTTTTGAAGTTGTTTGGTGTTTTTTGTTTTATTTTTTGATATTTCTGATAGCTATACTAAAATGCAGGGCTTAAAATTCTATAAACACTGTTCTCAAAGGCAGATCCCACAATCAACTCTTTTATGGAACCTACAAGAGAATTAACCAAATATACAACTATAGTTTAGAAATCTTTTGAAAACATCATCCATTTTTTCTGTCTTCTTCTTTGTATACCATGCTTTATCCTGGACTAACTCACCTTCTTACTACAAAAGAATAGTAACATTAGAAGAAATTTCATGTATGTGCCTATGAAGGATATGAGTAAATTTTTATCATGAGATTATAAACTGTAATATTTAAATTTTATCAAGCCTAATAGTCTCAAAAATGCTATTTAAAATATATTAGAATTTTATGTTAACTCCCCTTGGATGTATTTAATACAAAGTGTTAAATCTTTGATATGAGAGCTTTAAAACTATTTTTCACACTGTATTCGGTATCTTATTTCTTGCTCTGCTAAACTGGTAACAAATAGCTGTGATACTCATTTCAAGAGTAACTTTAAAAACTGGTTGTTTTTTGATTTATCTCTTTGAATACACCCCAGAGATTGAGGATATATTTTCCTTGTCAGTCCCTTTTAGTAAGTTTTGATTGGAAGGATAGTGAAAAATCTTTCTGCTGATTAAGCAGAGTGCATACAATGCATATTTATATTTATTTATTATATATTATATTACATTAACTTATATATATCATACACACATGCACACATACATATATACACACACACACACACCACACACATATATATATATAGAAAGAGAGAGAGAGAGAGAGAGAGAGAGAGAGAGACTCACTCAAATGAATTGGCTCACACAATTGTGGTGACAGGTTAGTCTGAAATCTGTAGGGCAGACTAGTAGGCTGGAGTTCCATGGAAGAGTTTACGTTGCACTCTCAAGCCTGAAGGCAATCTGGAGATAAAATTTCCTTTTCCTCAGGAGACCTTTGTCTTTTATGGTCTTCAACTGATTCAAAGAGTTTCTCCCAAAAATGGGGGGTAATCTACCAAAACTCTAATGATTTAAACTTTAATCGCATCTAAAAAAAATACCTTCACGGCAACATCTTGATTGATGTTTGACCAAAATTTGGGTACTCTGGCTTAGTCAAGTTGACATATAAAATGAACCATCGCAACTATTAGGGAAAGCTCCTCTACCATTCATAGCTCCAGTTAGTGCAGCATCTTTCTCCATGTTCCCCAGTGCAGCAGCATAGAAATAGCACTGACCTACCAAGCTATCTCCGTAAATGACCATGCTTTGTCTTAGACTAACTCACATTCTTACCACAAAAAATAGTAACATTAAAAGAAATTTCATTTGTTTGCCTATGAAGGATATATGTGAATTCTTGTCATGAGATTATAAACTGCCATATTTAAGTTTTATTAAGCCAACTCTTTCATTTCATGCTGATTGGGGGATGATATGCTCATAGAATTGTAGGATCTGTTAACAATCATGTTCTCTTCCCAGCTACAATCTGGATTCAGAGGAAACAATATATTAATAGTAGTAGTCATGCCTGACCTAGTTCTGACATATGGTGTTCCTACAGTGTTATTCAGGTCTGACTGGCTACCAAGACAGAAGGATTGGTGAAGATAACTTGTATTAGAGAAAAAGAGAAAAACTTGAGAATTTAGAATATGTTTAGTAATGTCTCCAGGGACTATGAGTCATTGGGAAGAAACTGGAATTTGGGATGGAGGCTGTTATGCATAACATTGGAAAGACATCAATGTCAAAATATTTCCTTGGGAACTTGAGAACTTATGTAATAAAGATTATTCCAAAAGTTGGGAAAACAAATTCTCTACAATCAAATACACTGTGACATTGAGAGACATCCAAAGAAAACGGTAACAGCCAGCACTACCAGGGGGCAGCAGCCTTGGAAATGATTTGGCAGATTTCATCAGAAGAGATTTCATCCAAGGGATCAATAGCATTCACGAAACCTGATACCCTTCGTGTTACTAGCAAAAAGACAGAAATTATGACAATATTTATTAGGGCAAACAGACAGAATCGTGAGAGGAATGATGTGCTCTATCTGAAGTTTGGGGAAACAGACGCTCTCATTTCTCATGTGTTAGAATAGGCAGCAGGTGCAGGATCAGTGGAGGTGCTCTCACAAGTTGTTACAAGCAGTAAAGTCAAATGCCTCTACCAGCAAATCAGTCCAGGGCAGAAGAGGAGGAGAAGAGCTTACCCTAGTATTCACTGTGTATTCCTAGTATTCAGAGCACCTGAAGATGTGAACATTACTTCCTTCAGATGACTAGAATTTAATATGCAATAACATATAGTCGGATGGGGGGAGTATATGGGAAGTAAGAACCAGAAAAAGACAGCTTATCACTGTTAATATTATGCCTTTTTTTTTAATTCCAGAATTTTATTGTCTGGGGAAATATGGATTAAATCAGATTTTTTAAATAAATAAATCTGTTAATGTGAGACAGATTATAGCAATTGATCATTTACATACATTAGGTTGTCTTAACGATTCCTTTTCCCTCTTTAGTCTTTCTTCGGCACACGTTTAGGTCTTCGCTATTCTCCATGCATACTTCGTTGGCAGCATGGTAGAAACGAGCCTGAATCTTTGTTAGGAAAAGCATTGAGAAAATTAGGCAAGTCGCCAAAAAGAAATGTTGCTCAATTTTGGATTGCATAAAAGCACATGGGCATAAGAAAGTGCCTATTCAAATCTCAACTACTTTTGAAGCCTCTCCTGCTTACTAGGATATCCGACACCAGTGTGATCTTAGCTTACTAATGCAAATTTGAGTCTTGGTTTCCTCCTCGGTAAACTAGTCATAGTTTTATATATCAGCTGCGGGCACCTGTTGTTATTTCATGCTCAGGACACCTTTACTTTTTCTCTGGTTCCAAATCCCTCTTTCCTCTGAGAAATACATGTAACTCACTGGGAAACACATGAGCCTGATGTGCTTATGACTCAGGCCTGACCAAACACATTGCCTCGTCTTCCTGGCACAGTGATCAGTTCACAGATAGGCACATCACACAACTGGTCCAAACAAAGTGCCACAGGAGACTTTTCTGTCTAAGCCCTAAGAAGATTCTCTTTCCACAGTGCTACTACAATGGCAGGATGAAAATCATTGCCCACTGTCAGGTCCACCACAGAAGAGAGCTTATGTGAGAGAATGAAAGAAAGGAAGCTCTAAAGATATCACTTGAACCTTGGATCCAGCAGTGCCTAGAGCCAAGGTATCCTAGATTTTTCAGTCACTGGATCCAACAAATCTATTTCTGTACTAAAGCTACCATGAACTGTAATACTATATGAAAAGCATGAAGTTGTACAGTCTCACATCATGTTATACTGACAAGTGCACCTTAAAAAATAGAAAAACTAAGAAAATATTAGTTTCCTCATACTGCATACAGCTTTGAAAGTGGTGTTTATTTTTTACACTCCTTTATTTATGTCTCTTGGAATACTTAGCCTAGTAAGTTAACATAATGTACTCTGTGCAAAGTTTTTGAATTTCTGACATGAAGGAAATGGCAACAAAGGGAAGGTAGGGAAATAATTCATGGTATGGGGTAGAAAGGTTAAATGTGAAGACAGAAATTTTGAAGACAACATAGCTAGAAAACGTACTGAAGGTGAAACTGTACACAAAGATAAAGTGGCAAGTAGAAATAAATGAGGAAATCCAAATAGTAATATTGGCAGAGGGAAGAAAGAAGATATAAGACCCCACATATGTCAAGAATGCTCAGACATATTTGCAATTCAAGCAGTTGCAAGATCGTATAACACTGAGTCTAATGTGCATGTGTTGTATCGTTTCTTGATTTTATCCTTTTATAAAAAGAGTCTAATATTAGGTTCAAAATGAAAATTATATGTTTTTAAATGTTCACAACATAATACACAGTTCATCCTTGTTATCTACACAGACCATCTTGAGTTTCATCCAAAGCCCGTTATGCCAAGGGGGAGTGTGCTAGTTGTTGTGTTGGCATTTGCGGAAAAAAGAGATTGTATAGAGCAGTGTAGGCCTGCGCCCTCCCATGCCACATGCTTCTCTGTTTCCTGCTGGAGAATTATCGAATGAATAAGGTATATTCACAGCCACAAAGAGGGCTCATCAGGCCGTGAAGCCTGTTTCGTCAGCGGTTGAGCGGGAGTGAGAACAATTTTCAGAGTCCTAGTATGTGTGAGATGGACGAGTGACTACATCAGAGAGGCTGTGAAAAGCTGTGGAAAAAAGGAGATATAAGAACTAAACATATCAGCCCCACACTTGTCTTTTTTTTTTTTTTTAACTTCCTTTTGACAAGGCAGGTGGGGGGGAGGAACGTGGATGAGGACACAATGCACTTTTTAAGTGCTGTGTTTCTTGAAATACATCAAAGAGTCTGAGAGAAAGCAGAGAACTCCAAATAGACTTCAAGAGAGTCTTTTTTTTTTTCTATTAAAAGCACCGGAATATAAAAACGAAATAGAAGAACTGCATTAGACCTAAATGATTTCAAAAAGATGTCAAAAGGACTGACAGGTAAATGAGCAGTCTATCATTATTTTACTATTCTCTTTCTGGAAAACAAAAGAAGGGAAATGGCCAACTTTAAGCCCCTTCTAAGAGAACCACAAAATTATAGTCCCTTCCTATTGTTTATCATGTTGAGAGGGTATCCCTTACATGATCAGTTCTATAAGTGCGGATCAATACCATAATATATGATCCCATTCAAATGGCATTCACTGAAGACCTGTTGCATGCCAGACACTGGGCTGGGCTCTGCATGGAAAGTAAACTAAAACATAGACCCTGGTCTCAGGGAGCTCAAACACAAGTGAATCTAGATAACCTAGGACAAGAAAATAATTATTTAAGTAGCACATTCCATTCCAGATGTACATGTTCAGTATTGTTTATTTAGATTACACCATGGAGGCCTAGACTAACCAACTGGAAGGTTAGTAAATATTTAGTCTTCCCAATGTATTCATTATTTTAACCAGGCAATGGATCTGGAAAGTAATTTAGTAGCTTAGATATATCTTGAAATATTTTACGTAATTCTGTTCTTTGTGCTAGGAAAGCTAGGAGCATGATATTACTATAGACATCCAGGAAAAATTAAGCATTTTCTTAAATTGGCATCTAATCTCTAATTCTACTCTGCTCAAAAGGGAGAAGTACATGAGTATGAGCAGAGAGGTTAAAAAAAAAAAAAGTTGAAAACTGACCAGCTTTCTTTATACTTGATTGTCAGGTAGCTGCTGGTATTATAAAGAAGAATTTAGAAGGGGCCTCCTTGTCTACCGTGGGTACTTGTTGCACTGAGAGTCATCATTGGCCAGCATTTACACCAATACCAGGAAGATGAGTTGATATCGCATTTTAATATGAGATGCTCTGGGGAAATTTTCTACAGCCATTAGTTCTTTTTTCTTACTTACAAAACACACCAGGATAAGAAGTCCATTTTCTCTACATATGAATGATGACAAAATGTGCAGGTGGTGTGAGACTTTTCTCTTACCCCAAAGACTATCATAATGATGTGACCAATATTTTATCTTCTAGTGCTCTTCAAAACCTACAACCTTATCACTCACATACTATAGCTATTTTCTCTTTATTTTATTAGCTATGCACAAGGTGCAAGTTATCTGAGGAAAGACACACTGGCTCTTGCTCAACACAGCAAACATTATTAATAATCAACAAGCACTTGCTTCATGAATGAGAGCACTGCTAGGATCACCTTCCTTAAATATCCTCCATTACATGCAGAGGAAGAGGAAGCAATCTACTTTTTTCTTTGCAGCTAGATTGGACAGATACGTGCATCAGGTTAGACTTGGTTGGTTAATGGAAAATTTAAAACAGTACATATTTATCTATATGTAATTTTTGTAAAGATTTTAAGTTGTAATTCATATATTGAAAAGTGCTTACATCTATGCTAAAATTACAAATTCTCTTCCATTTGTTTCAGTGATTATATACTGAATATCACAGTAATAATGCCAGTGTTAAATCTTATCTCACATATAATCTTATTCAGTTTTATATATGAGTAAATATGTATTTAATTGTGTGTGTGTGTATACAGGCAAAAAAAAATGTGTTAGGTTGCCTGTGATTCCTCCCACCATTCTCAGAGAATAAGTTCTAGGTGCACAGTTTATATTATCAGGGGTGAGTTCCTAACTGAAGCAGACCGATCAGATTCCTGGAAAAATTGAAAAAGAGATACCATGATGCCAGTTAAGTCTTCATGTCACCCTTGGAATGGGGAACTCATGGGCCTCGTCTCATTTGTTCCCACCCAAATGGAAAAGACAGAACACCTGTCTGTAAAGAGCATATAGGCTGAGAAAGTAGCTGTTTTGTTTCAGAAAGGCTTCTGGTTCTTGACCCTGGACCCTCCTGAAGCCTGGCTTCCTTCCTGCCCTTGAGTTTCCTGAACACTGTATATCCTGACAACAATAAAGATGCTTTTCTTAAGCTAATTTGAATTGTATTCAGTTGTTGCACTGACTTGATGACAATCTTTCAAATTCAATTCGATAATTTCAGAAATGTTGATTGAAGACCAATTCTGTATTCTGTACTGTGGGAAGGTCTAAGTATGGATAAAGAAACCCTGCTCTCAAAGACTTTATTTTGTATTGGGAAAAGTACACATACAAACAGATACATTAAACATATGTGCTGTGTTATTAATATTATACATAATGACATAAAATCTTCCAGTGGCAAATCGCAAAGTTCCTATTAGAGACTGAGCTGCAAAAGGAAAGTAGTGGGATTTCAAGGAGAATGTAGATGTTACATACATTAAGTGCGGGAAAACAGTGAATCAGGCAAGGGTATTTTAGGCAGAATAAAATGACAGAAACAGGGACAGGGATGTGTAAAGTTTTACATTCACTTATTAATTTAACAAGATTTGTAGAGCACGTACAACGGGCCAGTCACTGTCCCAGATGCTTTGGGAAAAGCAGTAAACAAAATAATAAAAATCCCTCTTTTATGATATTTTCACTCTTGAGGAAAGAGACATAACAAAAATACATAATATACACATATATAAATAATTTAAATCATATGTTAATATGATATACAATGCAATATACTATAACTAAATATACAATAAAATAAATGACTAAAAGACACAATATAGTAGTTCTTAAACTTTATCATGCATCAAAGTCACCTGAAAGGCTTGTTAAATCACCGATGACTGACCCTCATTCCTTACATTTTTGATTCAGTAGGCATGGAATGAAACTGAGAATTTTCATTCCTAAGGAGTTCACAAGTAAGGACATTGCTGCTTGTCTGGCCCTTTTATTTTGAGAACCACTGATACACTCAATTAAGTAGCAATAAGTGCTGTGGAGGTAAATAAGTCAGGAGGCTTGGAGAGGTTTGTAATATTCAACTGCATTGTTAGGCAAAGTTTCCCTGAGAGGCCTGGAGGAGGGAGGGACTCAGCCAGGTGGCTATCTGGGGAAAGATTACCCCAGACATTTCCTTACTGCGAGATGGGAAGTCATGGTTACATTTGAACAGAGATGTGGCAAGGTCTGGCATCATCTCTTCTCTTTAAACAGAATTACCCTAGCCGCCCCCTTGAGAACGTATGGCAAAGAAATGAGACCAGTAAGACTATTGTACTAATAGTATTAGCAAGAATGATAAAGGTTTGGACCAGATTAATAGCTGTAGTACTAGTAAAAACATGACAAAGTAGAGGTGACGAGATATATTTTGAAGATAGAAACAACAGACGGATCGGATTTGGAATATGAAAGAAAGAGAAGAGTCAAAAATGATTCATAGAATTTGGGTCTTAGCACAGGAAAGTATGGACTTGCCATTACTTGAGATTGGTGAGACTGTGAAAGGCAAGGATTTAGGGAAGAAGATCAGGAGCTCACCCTCGCCATGGTCATTTTGAGACACTGGTCAGAAACTCAGGTATGAATACAGAGTAGGAAATTTACCTATCCAGAGTTCAGGATAGAAACCTGAGTTCAAGACATGCACTGAAGAGTCATCAGCGTGTATATTTGTCTATTGATAGAGAAAAGACATCATCTAAGGACTCAGCCCCAGGGTGATGAGAGGGAAGCAAACAAGGTAAAGAGAAAGAGCAGTAACAGCCAGCGATGTAAGCAGAACCCAGGAGCAGATGCTGAACGGGAAGGCAAAGGAAGTAAGGGTTTCAAAGCAGAGAAACTGAGCAGCAGACACAGGCAGGTATGCCAGGTCTAAGGAAAGTTAAAAACAAAAATGGTTGTGATTGGCAGAGTTTGGTTTGGAGCTGACATGGGGAAAAGAGGAAGAAAACTCTTCTGTTTCATCTTTTTCTTACACAACTGGTCCTGGGTGTTACCTCCTGAAGAGAAAATAGTCATTGCTTTAGAGATGAAACCAAGGAGTTGCCACATATTTCCCTTTAGAAACCATCTGTCTGTTCTGATGAGGCTGAAACTCTTTAGCTCTGTGAATATAATTTATTTAATGCCTGGAAAGAATATAATGCTTTGAATTCAGGTGCTAACCACAACTAAAGGAAATAGCTTATTTTCTGAGATAAGTAGAATAATTATAAGCATTTTTTTTTGCATCCAAAAAACCGGTTCCATCAACGATTCTTGAAAACAACAACGTAGTTAGCTTTTAAAAGATGAAAATAATGATGTACTTTGAAGCAGACCTCAAAATTATCTGTCTTTAATAGAAAGTCATTATGCATTCTCACATAATGCTAGAGCAAGTGCTGACTGACATTTCCAACTGGGAAAAGTTAAATAGTATCCTATCAACTGGCAAATAGCAAGTGATTCTTGGTGATGAAAATAATTATGACATATTATCTATAATGTGTGTGTCTTTGAGAGGAAGGTGATTTACTTGGGATCTGTAATAGGAGAAGAACATTTGGGGATGCAAATAGTTCTCTTCAAGATGACTGTTTATACTGGAATATTAAGTTCCCATTTGTGGTAAAAGAGAAAGCAGATGGCTAAAGAAAAATATTTTGTCAAGTTTGTAACATAAACTACCTAGTTGTAGGAAAAACGTCTTTCTCATCATTGGAAGGAGTAAAGAGTGAGACATAAACATAAATACATTGATTTTTCCAGGATGGAATTCCTCTTTGAGTTTTGAGCACCCATTAATTTAAATATCTCTCCATAGTTAACCGATTAGTCAATCACACATATAGTCAACAGATATTTATTGAGCTTCTATGATGTCCAGGCACTATTTTTGTTACTATAAGTTCACAGAAAGCAATCAGACATAAATTCAGATTTCCATACTCTAATTATATAGTAATAAAATTAAAGCATGTACTTAAATTCATTCAACACCAAGTTCTATTTGCTGGAAGCGCCAGTATAAATAATACATGAAGATATAAAAATGAATTAGTCACTTCTAAATTAATATGTAAATGGTGGTTAATATTAATATTTCATAGTGGTTTCTGCTGTTGAATGAAATGGTGGGGCAATATAAAATGCATTACTTTTTATTTTACACACTTCTGTGTTAATTTTTAACAAAGTATATCGATTATTTTTATTATTATCATCTATAGTAACAATGATTGTTCTTTGTTCTGTTCTTTCTATATGCCAATCCTTATATGCATTATCTCATTTGATTGCCAAAACAATTCATGATGAAAGTACTTATAGTAAATCCAATTTACCAATGTGGCAACTGAGGCTCAGGGAGCTGATTACCTTGCCAAAGATCACATCCAGTGACAAAATCACATTTTAACTCTAGGTATTCAACTTAAGTATTCTGTTTTATCATCTGCTACACACATGCACAAAATAATCATGTGAGTGGGGAGAGTTTAAGTATAAAGCAAATGGAAGGTTTTGTGGAAGAGGTAGCATTTTTGTTGCATTATCTTCAGTTGTATTAATAGATAGCATTTCCATAGGCTATCTTAGAACATGCAAGGCACAAATAGAGTTTGATTGGATGAGAGTGTTTTAATGAGTTATTTATGGAATTGTATTAAAACTTATTCAAAATCTTGATCATGACAAGCCTCAAAAAACTGGGTTTTATTCTGAAGGCACTGAGGAGTTACTTGTGGATCAATCTGATAGCAGTCTGTCAAATGGGCTACAGAAGTCGGAAATTGGATGGCAGAAGAACAGTAAAAGGTCTATTGGCATATCATAGATCAGTGTTTATGAAACTGTAATGTGTATACAAATTTCTTGGGGATCTTGTTGAAATTCATATTCTGATGCAGTGAATCAGAGTAGAGCCCTAGAATCTCAATTTATATCAAGCATTCAAGTGATTCCTTCACTGCTGGCCCAGAACACTTGTGTGTGTGTGTGTGTGTGTGTGTGTGTGTGTGTGTGTGTGTGTGTTTTCTCAGCATAAGGCATTTTGCTTTCCAGAGGAAAATTGGCAATTGTCTGGAGACATTTTCAATGGTCACAACTGGGGAGTGGAAGTTGTTGCTGCCGTCCAGTGGGTGTAGGCCAATGATGCTGCTAGAGGCCGGGGACGGTGTGAAACTTTCTACAATGTACAGAACAGACCCCACAATAAAGAGTTATTCATCCAAAATAATGATAGTGCTGAGGTTAAGAAATCCTGCACTGAAATCATAACATTTGCAGAAAATCAACATCGTATCATTTTCAGGGAAATGTTTGAAATGTTTACAGAATGAAGGAATTCTTTGTTCTTTCACATAGATGAAATGGTGTTTGTACAGCTGACAGCGGGACAAAAACTTGTCAGACTTGATGTGTGTGCAATTACCAAAGAAAATCTAATGGCCTCGAACTCAATGATCTCAGGCTAACATTAAGAATTAAGTTGTGCACATTTCTCTCAAACACAAACCCTTTTTTTCTGATTTTTCTTTGTCCATATCTCAAAACCCTTCCCTTAACCAATAAATAGATCAGCATTTGCATCTACCATTTCCACTTCCTTCCTATCTTGGAGGAAAAGATTCCCACCAATTATTCCAGTCTACTCATTTCCACATTTATTCCACCTTACTACAGCTAATTAGAGATTCAGTTGTTTTTCTACCCATTATTCTTCCTATGCTAACCTAGCTTTAATTTTGCGGCAAGCCCAGGACAATGAGCATGGTGTCCCTATATATACCAGTCTGATTAATTTCACTTAATCTGAAGTCTACTTTGCATTCGTGAATCAAAGGGCGGGGTTGCAGATATGGCTGTCTCCTGCCTTCAGCGTGATGTCTAGGATTCCACAGGATTTCTTAACATGTGGGAAAGACTTTGGTCTTCCTATTACTGAGCCACTGAACTGAGGGTGCAATCTACTTCAAGAATTCTTTCTATATAAGAAAAATAAATCTCTATTTGCTCAACCCACTGCAGACATATTATCAATTTTTTAAAGCAAAAAAACCCACTTATAACTGATGTACCTTTCCTTTTCATCTCCTCTGAGTCGATGACCCATCAGTTTTCACCTAACTCTACACAATTTTCATGCCTCTTTATTCTCACCTTTCCAAACTTGTAAATATGTTCTACTTTCTCCCTTCCCCGTAAAAGCAAACCCAAAGATATGTATATGTATCTCTATATAAAAGTATACTAGATGTACGTACTTTTCTTCCCAAGTATTACTTAAGTTTAAAGCAGAATTCTGTATTTGCTACAGTTTGATAAAAAATAGAAAGACAAGTGCTTAAAAGTGTGTTCATATTATGTTTCTTTCTCTTTCTTTTTCTTTTGAATTGAAGCTAGGCGTATCCAAATTTCTATGTCCTTGCCCTTCAGTAACTCTATGTAGTAACACACTAATCATTTATAAGAAAAGAATGGAACATGAAATATATTTGTTCTTTTTTCATTATTAAAAAGTTATTTTTAAAAATACCTGCACCTTCCACAGTATATTTTCAAATGCCATATGTGGAGTTAACCACATATATCCTTTTAAAAACATCCACAAAAATCATGGCATTGTGAACAACAACAACAAAAGATTTTTATTCCTCTACTTTGAATTCTGTTGTCAAATCTACTTGTCTAAAATCTATCTTGTCAACATTCTTTCAGCACATCTTAAAATTACATAACAGTGTTTAGGTGATTGGTAAGGCATTTACAGAATGCCACGGGTAGATTTGAAACATTCTCTCAGATCTAAAATAGGATTAAAACCTAGCTCCCCCGACCCTCACACACCAGTTGAGAAGCTTACTAATTCAAGAATTGTGCAAACTCTCACAGATGCGGATGTTCCCCCAGGGCACTGAGCTAGTGCTGCTACCTTTTTACTTGTGACACCTCACATAATTAAGAAAATTACAGTTATGCTCCTTTCTCTAAGACAGGGAGCAAAAACCAACCTTGGAATCTTTCCAAAGATAAATGGGCAATAAATCTTTCCAAACCTTTTTTTTTTTTTTTCTTGGTTAAAAAGAACATGGGGAAAAAAAAAAAAAAAACAGGCATAAGAGTTTTTAGTATTGGTGAATAGACTATTGGGAAAAGTTTAATTTAATTTATGCCTGGTGCCTCTCATGCTCTCTCATTTAGAATGATGTGATAATGATTTTGATATCCTAGTTTATCTGAGGTAAACTTTAAGATATATATCAATGCACTGCACAAAGGCAGGAGGTTGGAATAAAAGTGAAAGGAAATTTCTAGAAGACGTAATAGATTATATCTATGCATAGTATCTTTCATCTCTAAAAACAGGGAAAAGCAGAGTTCAGGTACTAAAACCATCAACTCCTCTGTGCAACCTGGCACAATGTGCAAACTCCATCTATTTCCTACCTGGTTGACTGATTTCTTCAATTTCTTATACTACTCTCAATCTATGTTGATCTTCACTTGGTTGTGTCAGAGCAATTATACTAATTGCAAAGTATTCTTAGTATGTGTGCCACAACCACTCATTGCTTTTAAGTGCTCAAATCTCAGTTAGTTATATTTCCATAGCTATGGTTATTTATGTCCCTACATTCCTACAACTTAAGAAAGACATTTCTTTTCTTTTTTTCTTTTTTTTTTCTGACACACTAACTAGAACATGTGGTATATGTTCGCTTCCAATGGCAATCCTCTGAGTTTTTCTGTTCTTTGTCCACATTAGCATTCTGACTTGTGATATAAAGGCAGTGTGTGCATGGAATGGATAAGTATTCCTCTTCCTGTCTTTTAGAGAAAGAACAGCCTCCTGTTGAGGAGCTACTGAAAAGGGTACAGATTCCATGAAACTCTGTTCATCACTATAACAAACCTCAACCTCCACCATTTTATTTATTTATTTATTTATTTGAGACAGAGTCTCACTCTGCTGCCTGGGCTAGAGTGAGTGCCATGGCGTCAGCCTAGCTCACAGCAACCTCAAACTCCTGGGCTCAAGCAATCCTTCTGCCTCAGCCTCCCAAGTAGCTGGGACTACAGGCATGTGCC
>CAUYRT010012365.1:0-31111 GCA_963574885.1 Lepilemur ruficaudatus
ACACACACACACACACACACACACACACACACACACACACGTGTGTGTATCTACTTAGTTTGTAAATGTCTTAAGAACCAACTTGCCCTGGGTGACCCTGAAACAACAGACAGGAGCCCCTTGGGTCCATGGTTTCTTTATAAACTCACTATAAAGGCTAGAATCAATAATATCTAAAAATACCTAATTTTCCTTCTAAAACTAAAGAATAAGGTATCTATTTTATATTCCAGCAGTGCTTTCAGAGTTCAATACCAAGATAGACATTTGCACCCTTAAGCAAATATCACTTTCTGGATCAGCTTAAACATGCCATGAGGCCTGCAT
Source organism: Lepilemur ruficaudatus (assembly GCA_963574885.1). Classification (NCBI taxonomy): domain Eukaryota; kingdom Metazoa; phylum Chordata; class Mammalia; order Primates; family Lepilemuridae; genus Lepilemur; species Lepilemur ruficaudatus. The sequence continues at coordinate 328 of CAUYRT010012365.1, forward strand.
TTTGCTCAGCAAATCGGCTACTAATGACACTGCTCTTCATACGGTGTTCTCTCCTGACACTGAGAAAATTATTCTTCCTAATATTTCAAGATTCTCCACACTCGTGTTTTAAGATGTTTTTGCAAATTGACCTGCACTAGTTTTGAGATTAGATTTTCATTTCAGAATTCATATTGCAGTTTAAGGAAAACTAAATCCTCTTACAAATCATGTGTCAACAACCTGAATAATACCATCATGGCTGAATGTAACCAACTTAAAAAGATAAGTATGCTCCTAGACCTTAGTAAAACGGCTAACAGCATCTCTTAGATGATACACTCTGATAGACAGGTACTTAACATTACTTGGAAGATCTCGATCTTCAATCTTATCTTTTCTGCTAATGGATTCCTCCACAATAAAACAGGATACAGAATTCAAGACTAAAGGAAACATTCTAGTCACTACTTCTCTTGAAGTTTATAATCCTTTATTTTTTTCTGTGTCGGCAATTCAGTATATGTTTTGGTTTAATGTTCTTGGATATCAGCAAATCCAAACTCAAGTGCATTTCTCATTAGGTAGAATGCTACCTAGAGATACCCAGGCTTTCTTCAGAGTTAGCCACCCAAGCAGATCCAGATTCAGTCAGAGTTTATTCAGTGGTGCTGACCATCCTGCATATAAATCCCCCTTTATACACTGGCTGGATGCACTGTTTGCCACGAACACTGCAATGTCGGAGTCAGTGACCTAGAAATGCACAACCTTTGCAACTAAGTTGTAATAAGCAACCCTTACTTGCACCCTGTAGTTGTTATGGTAGTATGTGCCCAATACCCTCAGTGCCTAAAAAAATGCAATGTGAACATCTATTTGTCCCAAATCTGGGCTCAATTAAAGCAATTATAAATCAGCACCCCTGTTGTGAATAGAATACGTGATGTTCAAAATGATGCTTATTTGGGGGAACGGTTATATTCATTTTATAACCATCCAGGTGGCATAAAGAAAACATTCTTTCTTTCTGTACTCTAGGAAAACAACCTATCAAATTCTCTTTTTCTCAGTTGAACTAGTGGAAACATTTTACTCTAATTCTCGGTCTTGCGTTTTCACCTTTAAAAGTGCAAACATTTTCTTTTTATGTGCACTCATGCACTGCTTACATCCACCTCCCCTTGTTGCAGGGTCACAGCCTCTAACCTTCAAAACAATCTGTATAGAGTTGCAGCAAGTTTGAAGAGACAAACTGATGTCCTGGTGAACAGGAATTGAGAAGTTGTTTTGTTAGCTAGTGAAAGCCATTTAATGCCACATTTCCTTCTTACTGTTCTCAATCGTTTCTTTTACATATCAAACCAAACTGAAGTGTCTTGCATTTCCCTGTCAGCTGGAAGGAAGTTCACACATAAGTTACTTACTGCCTTATTCACTCCCTTCCCCTATTATCTCTTGTGATTAATTCCAAGAGAGTCAATTCTGGGGAATTTTACTAGATGTGCTCCTGAAAGGAACCATTACCCACAGCCTTTCTTCACGCGTTTGCCTTTTTATCGTTGTTTTTTTGTTTGATAACCAAGGTTATCCTTAAAGAAAAACTCCTTCAGTAATGGGTGGGCTTTTTCCACGAACCCAGTGGCACATGGCAGCAGTGGAAATCCATAAACCCTGGGCTTTCTTTTATTATTATTTAATCTTATACATATGTGAATATTGCCTCAGATTAATTCCAGTTTCTTTAAGATACTTGGCCATTTTTATTCCCATAATATCTTCTTTAATGCAGAGCACTTGGTAGGGTTTCAACAAATATGGTAAGAATGAAGGAATGAATGAGTAAATGACTGAACAAATTGTGTCTCTGTTGACTCCCAGGATGTTTTTGTTTCTCATTTTCTTCAAAGGATACTCAGCTTCTTTACTCACTGCTTGTGTGTGTACATGTGTGTGTGATTGTGTGCATGTACACACATATAGACAAATTATTTTATATTTCTATTTCCTGCTGTAATCTAATATGCAAGATGCCCTCATCTCATCTTGAGTGACAGCCTGACAGCCTCCTCCACCTCATCCTTAATTTCAACCAGCCCCTTCTAGAGTCTCTGCCCAGCTTCTTCATAGGTTCCAAAACCAGAGGGAGCCCTGGGTAACTTGAGAGTCAAGCAGAGTGTAACATGCGCACAGTAGATGGGGGTATGAGAGCATTGCAGAGAGGGAAAGATGGCTATAAAAACAGTTCCTGTAAAACTTTTATTATATTCAGTCATTACACTAATATTTTCCCATTGTATAGCCTTTTGGTCCCCAAATGGTTTTTGTAGACATGAATTAATTAAAACTCACAGTGTTTTAGTCATATCACTTGATTTAGTTTATGCTGACTATCCTGGATATTGTCATAGGAACAAAATAATGGAGTTTCAATAGCCATATTTCCCAAGTAATTTGAGCCATCTCAATTTCCCACTTCCAGAATCTTATCTGTATTAATAATAGACACTGCATTACAAGAGCAGAGCGGGGAGGGGAAACACACTTCTATTCTGCATCTGTTGAGACAGGATTCAGAGTCCTTTAACGCAACAAGAAAAGACAAAGTGTTCTTTCAATCAGGTGTGAAAACTTAAAACATTTTTATTCCCAAACAAATCTGGAAGGATCTTTTCCTTAAAACATAAAGAAAGGGATTTAAAATAAATTGTTGATTTTACTGCACAGATAACTGTTTCATAAGAACAATTATACATAAACTTCCAAATGCCTTATCTCCCCTACCATGCAATAACCCCATTTAAAGTTTGTCTTTGATTTTTTAAATTTTTTTAGAAATAGAAACATGAACTCAACAAATAAATAGCCAAATTAGGATGAATTGAATGTGTTTGAAATGTTGAGAATCTATTTACATTTTAATAAGATATTTCCTCCAGGCAGGTCTTAGATAAATCTCCATAGAGATGAGGCTAGGACACAGAATTAAGAAGAAAGAGGCGCCCTTGACAATTTGGAGGAAAAAAAAAAGATAAGCAGAGTGGTGTTTAATAGAAATAGATGTGGATGTAATCCCTTTAGGAAGAAAAAAGCTGTACAAATATAACATAAGAGGAGGGGAAATGGCTTTAGAGAAGTATAATGGAAAAACCTGGGGAGCTTTGAGAACTCAAGCTAAGAATGAGTTCATGACTCACACTCTCTAATAATTCAAAGCCCAACAATTGGTGTGTTATGTGGATAAGTTGAAGAAAGACATGGTGTTAAGCACAATATGTTATTTATAAGAAAGATTAACAAGAGTTTCTGAAGGTGGCAATGGAGGGTTGAAAAAGGAGGATGTATCAGCCTCAAAATGTATAAAGAAAATATAGGCCGGGCGTGGTGGCGCACACCTATAATCCTAGCACTCTGGGAGGCCGACGCGGGAGGATCGCTCAATGTCAGGAGTTTGAAACCAGCCTGAGCAAGAGCGAGACCCCGTCTCTACTAAAAATAGAAAGAAATTAATTGGCCAACTAAAAATATATAGAAGAAAAATTAGCCGGGCATGGTGGCACATGCCTATAGTCCCAGCTACTTGGGAGACTGAGGCAGAAGGATTGCTTGAGCCTAGGAGTTTGAGGTTGCTGCGAGTTAGGCTAACACCATGGCACTCTAGCCTAGGCAACAGAGTGAGACTCTGTCTCAAAAGAAAAAAAAAATATATATATATATATATATATATAGTCATGGACCTATATACTGCTCTGTACATCTCTAACCTATGACCATTGACAACTGTTCTCTATTCTAGCAGGAAGGATTTGAGTTAACATTAAGGAAAATCTACTGACTAAAGGTTGAGCATTAAATGCGTTAATGGAAGCCACAGAATTCTATTAACTTCATTTTTTAAATGACCACCTATATTTCTACAATGCTTTGCATAGCTTGCAAGAATATAAAATAGACCTACAGTTACAATGCCACCATAGTAATCAGCTAATAAATGGTTAACGGTCAAGTGACAAGAAGAAATGTGGGGAAAGTAATTAGACATTTTGTCACCCACTACACACTCAGTCAGAACAATACTCCTTCACTCTTCAAGGATAGTCTCTCTGCCACTGAAAAAACATATTTCCCCTTCTTGTGTTTTACATTTTTCCTCAATTTTAAGGAAATAAGACTATGTGATGCAAGTTCTTCACCTTCCTCTTTGAAGGAAAAGAGATGGGCTAAGAGTTTGTCAAGAAAAATCTTTAGCTGGGGAGGATTTGGAGGTTCTGGTATGCAAATCTTCCCACCTGCTTGGTTTCCGCTAAGTTTTACTACCATATGTGCACATGAGTGTTGATCAATTAGTTCCCCTTTATTTTTTATGGTTATTTTTTATTTATTTATTTATTTATTTATTTTAGAGACAAAGTCTCACTCTGTCACCTGGGCTAGAGTGCCGTGGTGTCAGCCTAGCTCACAGCAACCTCAAACTCCTGGGCTTAAGCAATCTTCCTGCCTCAGCCTCCCAATTACATGTGACTACAGGTGCACACCACCACGCCTGGCTAATTTTTTTCTATTTTTAGTAGAGATGGGGTCTTGCTCTTGCTCAGGCTGGTCTCAAACTCCTAAGCTCAAGCAATCCTCCCACCTCAGCCTCCGAAAGTGCTAAGATTATAGGCGTGAGCCACCCCGCCCAGCCCAATTAGTTCCAGTTTAATAGTGAGTACATGTGGTGTTTGTTGTTCCATTCTTATGACATTTTGCTTAGAAGAATGGTCTCCAGTTCCATTCAGGTTGTTACAAAGGGTATTAGTTCACCATTTTTTAAATGGCTGAGCGGTACTCCATGGTATACATATACCACATTTTACTAATCCACTCATGTATACTCTGAAATAAATATTTGTTAAATGAAAAAATAAAATAAAATGAGAGAAAAAAATACATCATCCAAATTTTTAAAAGTAGATAGTGGGTGTTATCTGTTTTAAAGGAAGATACGGGTATTCAGGGTGGAACAGACTAATCAAAGAGCATCTTTTCTAGAAGCTGTATTAACAGAGATGATCTCTCTCTTTTAGACTTTTTTTCTTAAATATTCTAAGTTGTTCTGAATACATCTTTATATTTTCATGGGAGTTATTTAATTAATGGTATTGTATTAATATATCTGCTGTGCCTAGTACTTGGTACAGAAAGCAAATGATATTCAAGATAAGAGCCTAGCAGCAAGAGCCTAGCTGGGCACATGCACATGCGTGCACACACACCCCAGTTGTGTGCATCCATGTAATAGCCCAGGTGTCACGTCACTGGGGAGTGGGAATCGGAATGGGAAGGGTTTCTTCCATAAAATACATTGGAAAACAAAAGGTAGGCCATGCGGTGAGCCAGAAAGAGAAAGATCAAAAAACACTTCTGTGACATATGTGACTGGAGGCAGGAGCTGCTGAACTGAGAAGTAACAAAGTTGGTTCAGACATCCTCAGTCAGAAGTCCCTGCAAAGAGGAGAGCTTGAAACCATGAGAGCATCAGCCCAACTGGTTTATTGCTCTACAAAATGACACATCACAGCATCACTGCCACCATGTAAAGAGGCTTTCCTTCATGTTTATACAGTCTGGGGAACTTTAAAAATTTAACACTTGACTGCCTATATGTAATCTAATCTATGCACCTTGGATTACTTTATTCAAGAAACTATCATTTCCTCTGAGGACTTTTTTCCACTCCTTCCTCTCCATTTCTAATAACAACCTCAGTATGAATCTTGCCCCTAGAACAAGAGGTCTATCTAGAAGACTTGCCTGATTCATATTCCCTACATAGCTGGTGAGGGAATGGCCAGAATGATTGATGTTTATTAAATACATATTGTGGTCTGTGGAAATCACCAAGGGTTAAAAAAAAAAACATCACATAGAAGTATGACCAAATATTTTGGTTTAGTAGTTAGAAGTTATAGACGTATCATCAAGATGATTTTTCTCTTCCCAGAGAAATACTTGAGTCAGGATTTCTAATTCAAATTAATATTTTCTGAAAAATGAGCTGCTGTTGTCTATAGCCATACCACTCGGAGTGTACCTTGTGAGAAGCTAAGCGGGGCTGAGCCTGGTTAGTACTCGGATGGGAGACCACCTGGGAATACCGGGTGCTGTGGACTTTAAAAAAAAAAAACAAGTTGCTCCAAACAAGCAGTGCTGTTCAAGTGAGAAAGGACCTTTGATATCAACGCTGGGTCTCTGTGACCAAGCACTTTTGTGTCCTTGTCATGTCCCTTCCCCCAGTCAATGGAGAGCCAGTGAGCACTATGTTGCTAAGCAACTCTGAAGGGCACTCGGACGATATGGGCATATCCTGTCCGACCAAGGCAGGGGAAATGCTCACACACAGCAACAGGACACAATCTACAGACCATTCACAGAGGGAGCTGGGTAGATAACTGTTTGCACAGGCAAGATTTTTTTAAAGGAGATAACAGAACCAAGAGAATAAGGAAAATATCAAAGCACACACAAGTACCTCCTACCACATACCCTGCACAGAAAGCAGAGCAACAACTCTCAGAAATGTCTCATTGGTGGGTAGTATCTCGTAAAAATTCAGATATCTAGTTTATTTCTGAAGCTTCCTGGGCTTTGCCGTTTTTCAGCAAATACTCTCAGTGGGCCTTAAGCAGAGAGGCAGACTGAACCGGCAAAAGTATCCCTTCCCCAAGCAGGTCCTCTCTCCAGCTACCTCTGCCACATTCCTCATGCTGTTTGAATTTACTGAGTGAACATTTACTCCTTTTGTTGTTGCCATGTTTTGGTTTTCTGAGTACTTATTTTGAGCTTTATTCAATTAAACAAGTTTATAACACTTTGCTGATAAAAGTAGAATCAATTGTTTTAGTTTCTACTTCCATCACTGGCAGCGAGCCATCATTACCATTTTGTGCATCAATTTTGCTCCTTTGTTGTTGTTGGCATCTTTCTTCCTCTGTGTGGAGCCAATTTTCCATCTGCTATCATCAATATTACATTTGAAGAACATCCTTTCACATTTCTGGTAGTACAGGTCTGCTGCATAGCTTTTATTTGTCTGAAAAAAAGGCTATTTTGTTTGTCTGAAAGTCTTTATTTTGCCTTCACTTTTGAATATTTTGCGTGGATTTAAAATTCTAAGTTTACAGGGTTGTTTTTCTTTTCCTCCAGCACTTAGAAGATGTAATTCCATTGTCCTCAGGCTTGCATAGTTATTGAAGAGACATCTGAAATTATTCTTATCTTTATTGCCCAATATGTAATGTGTCTTTGTCTCTGACTTCTTAAGACGTTTTTCCTTATCACTGGTTTTCAGAAATTTGTTTATAAGTTTTTTTAATTAATTAACCTGATTGTATTTATTTCCTATCTTATTTCTAATGATTTTAAAAATGGTTCTGATCCTACAGTACATATTTTGTATCCTGTTCTTTTTTCTTTTCTTTTTTTAACTGATATATAACAATTGTACATATTTATGGGGTACATGTGAAATTTGGCTACATGCCTTACAGTGTGCAATGATCAAATCATGGTAATTAGGAAATCCATCACTTCAAACATTTATCATTTGTTTATGTTCAGAACATTTCACATCTTCTCTTCTAGCCATTTTGAAACATACAATAAATTATTGTTAACTATAGTCACCCTAATGTGCTTTTGAACACTGGAAGTTATTCCTTCTATCTAACTGTATGTTTGTACCCATTAACCAACATCTCTTCATCCTCCCATTCCCCGCCCTTCCCAGGCTCTGGTAACCATCATTCTACTCTCTATCTCCATTTTTTTGTTCCCATATATGAGTAAGAACATGTGATATTTGTCTTTCTATGCTGGTTAATTTCATTTAACTTAATGACCTCCAGTTCAATCCATCCTAATGTTACTGCAAATGACAGGATTTCATTCTTCTTTTTTTTTTTTTTTTTTTTTTGAGACAGAGTCTCACTCTGTTGCCCAGGCTAGAGTGAATGCCATGGCATCAACCTAGCTCACAGCAACCTCAAACTCCGGGGCTCAAGCAATCCTTCTGCCTCGGCCTCCCAAGTGGCTGGGACTACAGGCATGTGCCACCATGCCCGGCTAATTTTTTCTATATATTTTTAGTTGGCCAATTAATTTCTTTCTATTTATAGGAGAGATGAGGTCTCGCTCTTGTTCAGGCTGGTTTCGAACTCCTGACCTTGAGCAATCCGCCCGCCTCGGCCTCCCAGAGTGCTAGGATTACAGGCATAAGCCACCGCGCCCGGCCTGGATTTCATTCTTTTTATGGCTGAATAATATTATATATATTCTCTCTCTCTCTCTCTCTCTCTCTCTCTCTCTATCTATCTATATATATATACACATACACATACACTACGTTTTCTTTATCCATTTGTTGATGGACACTTAGGTTGATTCCATATGTTATTTGATTACTATGTGACTGTTTTCTTTTTTATATTTATCCTGCTTGGGTTCACTGAAACTTTCAGATCTCTGGTTTTATAGTATTCATTAATTTTGGAAATTTTCCAGCCATTATTTGTTCAGAAATTCTTTCTGAGCCTCTGTTTTCTGGAACACCAATTAAATGTGTCTTAGACCATTTGATACTGTTCCTCAAACCAGTGGGTCTTTGTTCTTTTTCTTTTTTTATGTGTTTACTTCTCTCTGTGCATCATTTTATGTAATTGTTTTTAGTACATCTTCAAGTTCATTGATCTGTCTTTTTTCACTGGCTGCTCTTAGTCTGATTCAATAGAAATTTCACTTCATATATTGTACTTTTATGTTCATTTGTTCATCATTTATTTTCATATCTTCCATTCCTTTCCTAATTATGTTTAAAGATTTCAAACACAATGATTTAGAATAACTTTTCTAAAGTCTTTAAGCTAATTCCATCACCTTTGCCATTTCTAAATACTTTTCTATTGCCTGATTTTCTCTTGGTTAATGATAATGGTATCTTCATATATATAATTTATATAAATATATTTATATACACATTTACAGATATAAAAAATATATATTTTATTATAAAAGTTGTATATAATCTATTATATACTGTATATGATATATGTTACCTATAATATATGATGTATTTTATATATTTACTTCTTTGCATGTTTTTGTCTTTCTTTAAAGAGTATTGAAATCTATTTTGGCAGGCAGTTAAATAATTTTCTTTCTTTCCTTTTTTTGTTTTTTGGGTTTTTCTTTTTTTTTTTTTTTTTCGAGGCAGAGTCTTGCTATATTACCCAGGCTAGCCTCAAACTCCTGAGCTCAAGCGATCCTCCCACCTCAGCCTCCAGAGAAACTGGGAATACAGGTGCGCCCCACCACACGTAGCACATACCAGCTTATTTTTAAGCTTTACCAGGGCTAGATTAGAATGTCCTTTACTCTAGGACTAGTAGTTTAACCTTACTGAGGCCTAACCTTTCAGTTGTCCCATTGAGTAATCCAGGTTTCAATGAGATTCCTCTACTCTAACTGAATGGAACTTGTCACTCAGCCTGTATGTTGTTGAGCTTACAGCTCCCCAGTTGTTGAGCTTACAGCTCCCCAGTTGTTCTTTGTGTCACCTCATAGAGTTTTAGCCTAGATATGTGAAGTTTAGTATTTAGCAACAGACTGAAGAGGACCCATATTTTAGTTTCTGGAGGTATTTTCTGCATAATTCCCTCTTTTTTCAGTACTGCCCTGCAAATTCATCCTCCCCAAACTCTAATCTCTGCCCTCTCAACTCAAAAGAATGCTGTACTCTCCTTGGGCTGTCCTTTCCTGTGGAATCCACGGTCCACAGAGGATCTCCAGGTGATTATAGCCAGAGCAATTATAGGGCTCACATCATTTCTTTTCCTTTTCCCTGGATCATGGTCCTTCATTCTCTATTGCTCAATTTCTGAAAACAGTTGCTTCAAATGTTTTTCTAGTTTTCTAATTTTTACATCAAAAGAACAAGTTCAGTATCCATTACTTCAAGTGGAAAACCTACAGTTTCAGTGGGTATAGAGTTTAGAACAACTTGAATGAGTGCTTCTGACCCTGGGTCTCTCAAGGGTTTTCAACTGGCATGTTTTCCTAGACTACAGTAATACGAAGGCTTAAATGGATGGGAGAATCAATTCCCAGATGACTCACTAGGATGGACTGCAGGCTGGTATGCATCGTTTATAAGAAATCTTAGTTTCTCCTCTCGTGGACGTCTCTATCAGACTGCTTGAGTGTCTTCATGGCATAGCAGCTGGCTTCTCCCTGAGCAAGTCAAGATGTAAGAACCACCTATGCTTTCTGTAACCACCAAAATGCATAAAACACATGGAAAGAACACCTTAGATCCTTAGCAAACAATCAACCAGCTGATATTCTCTTTAATTCAAACCACTCTGGATTACATTTAGCATACGGAAGAAAGCACGTCCTTCAAGTTCTTCAATTAATTACTTATTATGAAAAAAAAGCCAACCAAAGTTCAATTTAATAAAGTGCATGCAACCTCCAAGGAAATTTGAGCATGTCAAAGTCATTGTCCTCCCTTGCTTTCACAAGAGGTTGTCATGTTATTCAGAGATTCCACAGAGAATGTTCCCCCAGAGTCTCAAGAAGGCCTAAGGTGATTTTTCTGGCACAAAACATCAGTATCCCCAGATAACTACATCCCTGATACAAAACTCCATTTACACATCTTAATGTACTTGGCTGTTCCTGCCGTACATTTTCCCAAGGCTAAAGCCTACAACCTCTTCAACCTCTTTCTTAGAGTCCTACCAGTCAATCTTATCACCTTAAAAAAATTATTTTTTAAAAAAAGAAAGCCCTTTCTAACGAGGGGATATACCTAATACTAAGAAAACGATGCCCAAGCAGATACCAACAGAGATGTTGGTATCTCTGTTGCTGCAGACATGGTCAATATAATAAAATGCAGGCTTCTATTGCTCCCAGGTGGAGGTGACTTGCAAGTCACATAACATTTTTAAATATATGCATTTCCTGAGACTTTCTATATGTCCGTTCCAGAAAATTCACTTTTCTTCCAAGTGTAGAAGACTCATAGTTCTTGGCAATAAATTTAGCATTTAACATGAGGAGTTCTAAGCAGGAAGTCAACAGAGGGGAAAGATTCACACTGAACTTTTCTGGCTTATAAAAAAGGGAAAGCATATGTTTCCGTTTAGCTTTTCTTGATAAAGATTAGAAGAACAAAAGTCTAGCAATCAATTCACAAGCACTTACTGCTGCCTGCCCTATATCATTCACTGTGCATGATGCTGGAGACAGATATTGAGCTGCCTGCCTTCAAGAACCATAGGCGAGGCAATGCAATGACAACTGATAGACTTGCAACTATTCGGTATATATCTAATTACACCCACTATGTGGTAGACTTTCTGATAGATGTTGAGAGCTCAAGAACAAGAAAAAGATCCTGGCATTAACACAATCCAAAGAGAGTAAGTCATAAATAGAAACGGGACGTTGGAAGAGGCATTAAAACCATTTCTGTGGTTGTCTAGGGCTTAAAATGTTTGTATAGAATATGTCATTTGGTTGATGGTCTGAGATTTGATAATTATTAACTATTTTACAGATTCTCTGCTAAGATGTTTTAAAAAGAAAAAACAATGTTACAGTTAGTCAGCCTTATTTCTGTTCTCATGAATGCACTCTAGCCTTTATAAAGACGATGTGTAAAATGTTCAGGACTCTAAACATTTCATTATCATCACCCTTCATTACTATCTTGATTTTCACAGTATATAGCAGTGTTGTCTAATCTGGCAGCCATATGTGGCTATTTAAATTTATATTAATTAAAAGTAAAAAATAAAATTCACTTCCTCAGTCTTATGATTCTCATTTCAATTGCTCAATATCCACCGTATTATAGAATATTTTCATCATCACATCCAGTTCTATTGGACAGAATTAGTTTATCAATTTCTAACATAAGAAAAGAATCTTTCAACTCCAACCATATTATGTTGCCAAACATGTTTCCTTAACATTTGATTTAATTTTTTCTTAATAAGTTAACTTTTACAACTTCGGTGGATAAGCTCAATGTTACTCATTTTATGATTATTAAAATAGTAATTAATTGACATGTTCCCTATGCTAGATCTATTCTCTACCCAACAGCACCACCATTTGAGGACACCAAATTAAAATAACACCTTTAATTTTTTAATATTAGATTTGAAAACACCATCTAAAATTGAACACAATAATATTAAATCAACTTATTTTCTTCATGAAATTCTCCATGGAGAATTAAAACACTAGAAGCATATTTGTTCCTTCGGGGATACTTGCAAACCACTTTCTAATAAAAAATTTAAAAATTCTGGATCTTTACAGTGTAATATTCTTCTAGATTTTGTTTCCTAGAGTTAGAGGAATTGGAAAAGTGGGTTTGCACATACTTCTTCAATTAGAGGAACTTTTGATTCCTTTTTTAAACTCAAACTGACACAACGTCAAGCACAATGATGATTAACTTGTTATTGGGCAAAAGATTATTAGATTTAATGATGACTGGGCTCCATGCTCCTCCTTGGATATTTTATTATAATTGTTCATATTGGATGAGAGAAAATTCACCATAATTTTAAATATCCTACTGGACAAAGAGAGCAAAATAGTATTGTGTGGCCATGGCCTTTTTGTGAATAAGCTTTTTCTCTGGCTTCATCTACAAGAACATCTTTTTGACAAGGATTTAAGACGATCTCACCTAATTTTCTTAGCAGACAAAGGCAATTTTTCTATTCTGTGTTTGGTCTCAGGTTACCTAGACATCCTCCTTACATATTTCCAAGTTGCTCAATTAAGTTTGGAGGTGTATCTATACTTTGGAGATGCCGCAAAACCCTAGAAGAATATCTGTGCTCCCAAAATCCTATAAATCTTATCATCCAGGATTTACTTCCGGGATATCACCAGAGCAGGGGAATGTGTTTGTAGTTTGGACACCATTTCCAAACCAATGAAGCAGCAAGTCAAATTTTCAAGTCATAAAAAATCTTTCACCCAAGCAGAAAGTAGTTTTATACCTCCATACTGAAAATTGGAGCTATTCTTAGATTTCCTTAGAAAATTTTGCTGAGAGGAAATGAGGCAGGCTTCCAAGATAAAATATGAAAAACCAAAAGAAGTTGATTAAGGTTAAGATAATGTAGGAAAATGTTAACGTAGAAAACATTTCTAGAGAAACTTCATTGCTGTTTAACCAAACAAGTCACATGCTTTCAAATGAGCTCCTACCACCTCTCCCATTTCCCTCTCCCTTTTATTCCCCCACAACCTATAAATCTGAATTATTCTCTACTATAAGGTTAAGGCATCCAGAGATGACTGATGAATGGGCAGTCAGTAAAATAAATACATAAATAAATTATAAGGTATACAGAGGGATCTGAAGCTGTCTTGAAACACAATTCACATATTTAGCCTGTAAATTAATAGTTTATAGATAATAATTAATAGTTATTTTTGCATACTGTTTCTTTCTCAAGACATTCTCCCCTATTTTCTGGTGCTACTTTCTCCTGGCCTTCATGGTTTCTGGTGAGACATTAACTCAGAATCTATACCCACTGAGGAGTGAAAGGGAAATCAAAATAGTCTCAGATGAAAAAAATGTAGGTAATTTGCCATCAGAAGACCTCCTCCCTTAAAATAATGGCTAATGGAAGTTATCTAAACAAAAAGGAAATGATGAAAAAAGAAATGTCAGAGCATGATAAAGAAAGAAGAAAGAATATGGCAAGCAAAAATATGTGTAAATGCAATAGGTTTTCCTTCTCTTTTATGTTTTGTAAACTATATTTGATGGTGGAAACAAAATATTATATAACATTGTTTCATACGGCTCTTAATATGGCCTATAGAGAAAATATTGAAGACAATTACATTATAAATAGTGCAGAGTAAGGGTCTCAAAGGAAGGTACAGTTTCTATACTTCACTCAAACTTGTGAACTGATGACACCAGTAGACTGTGATAAATTATGTGTATGTAATATAATACCTATAGCAACCACTAAGTAAAGTTATGCAAAGAGATATACTCCTAAACACTATAGATAAAACTAAATGAAATTCTAAAAAATGTTTCAAGCAACTCACATCAAGGCAGTCAAAAGAAAACAGAGAGAGAAAAAACAGAACAAATAGAGGAGATAAAATTAAATTGCAGAACCTAAACCCTAAGATATCAATAACTACCTTAAAAGTGAGTGGTCTGTAACTGCCCTGGTTTCCTGGGACTATGGGGCTTCTGGGACACAGGGCTTTCAGAGTTAAAACTGGGAAAGTCCTCGGCAAACCAGGATGAGTTGGCCACTCCAGTTACAATAAAAAATCAAGGTTCTACCAAAATACCTTCAAAAGTGTTTCTTGCTATGCTATTATAAACGCATTGTTTTAATTAACAAAAAGTAAATAGTCTAAAGACACCAATTAAAAGATACAGGCTGGCAGAGTGGATTGAAAACATGATTTAACGATATGCTGCCTACATACAGTCACTTCAATTATAATGATATAGGCAGCCTGAAAGTAAAAAAATGAGAAATGACATACCACACAAACATTTATCAAAAGAAAACAGGAATGAGTATGTTAACATCAGATAAAATAGATTTTAAAGCAAAGAAAATTTCCGGAGACAGAGAAGATCTTTATATAATGCTTACAGGGCCAATCCACCATTAAGACATAATCCTAGTGGGGAGGGGGGCAAGGGCAATGTACATAACCTTAACACTTGTACCCCCATAATATGCTGCAATAAAAAGAAAAAAAATTTAAAAAAAAGACATAATCCTAAATATCTATGCACCAAACAATAGCTGAAAATATGTAAAGCAAAACTGATAGAACAGAAAGGAAAGGAGAAATAGACAAAAGCATAGTTGTAGCTGGAGACTTCAACACCACTCTCTCAACAATTGACAGGACAAGACAGAAAATCAGCAAGGATACAGAACATAATGACATCATCAACCAAAAGAATCTAACTGACATTTATAAAATACTCCAACCAACAATAATGTAGTATACATTCTTTTCAAGTGCCATTGGACATATACCAAATTAGACTGTCTCCTGGGCCAAAACCTCAACAAATTTAAAAGAATTTATATTTAAAAGAATGTATATTTAAAGGAATTTAAATATACAGAGTGTGTTCTCTGACCAAAAAGGAGTCAAAGTAGATATCAGCAGAAAGATAACAGGAAAATCTCCATACACTGGGAAATTAAACAACACATTTCTAAATAATCCATGAGTCAAAGGAGAATTAGCATGGGAAATCTAAAATACATTGAACTGAATGAAAATGAAAATATAATAGATCAAAATCTGTGAGAGACAGCTAAAGGAGAGCTTACAGGGAAATGTACAGAATTAAATTCCTAGATTAGAAGAGGCAAAGTCTCCAATCAATAGTCTACGTTCCCATCTCAAAAACCTAGAAAACAATAGTTAAGTAAACCCAAAGCAAGCAGAAGAATTAAAATATTAAAGAGCAGAAGCTAATAAAATTGAAAACAGAAAAAATAAATAAAATCCATGAGACAAAGAGTTGGGTGTTTTTTTAAAAAATTAAAATTGATAAATCTCTGGCAAGATTGACAAGGGAAAAAGAGAGAGAAGATACAAGTTACTGATTTCAGGAATGAAAAAGAAGATTTCACTGCAGATTCTGCAGACATCAAAGGATAATACGGGATTATTCCAAACACTACTACACACATAAATTTGAGAACTCAGATGAAATGGACTAACTCTTGGAAAACCCAAACTAACATAATTCACTCAATATGAAATAAATAATTTGAAAGGCATTGTAACTCTTAAGAAAATTGAACTCATAATTTAAAACCCCCTCTTAAAAACATCTCCAACCCAGACACTTTCCCTGAAGAATTCTACCAAACGTTTAAAGAAAAATTAACACTATGCATTTTTTTATTTCTAAGCATTGTGGGGGTACACATATTAACATTTTTGGTTGCATGGATCACTTTTATAATGTTTTAGTCTTATAACTAATGGTTATAAGTGTGCCCATCACCCAGATAGTGTTCACTGTACCCATGAAGTAGGTTATCGCCCATCCCCCCTCTACCCTCCCCCCTGCTTGATTTCCATTGAGTTTTACTTCCATCTATGCACATGTGTGCTCATTCTACACAATCTCTTCAAGAAAATAGAATAGATAACACTCCTCAATTCATTTTATGAAGCTAGTGCTATCATGACACCAAAACCAGATCAAACAAAAAAGAAACCTACACACCAATATCCCTCATGAATATAGATGTAAAAAGTCTTAACAAAATAGAATTAGAAGTAGAGCTTGAAGATGTGATTAAATTGCAGCAATCTCATCATAAAACTTGAATGGATAAAGAACTGCTTCTTTTTCATGGATGAGCAAAGAAAGTGGTTTCTTGAGATGAAATCTACTTCTGGTGAAGATGCTGTGAACATTATTGAAATGACAACAAAAGATTTAGAATATTACATAAACTTAGTTGATAAAGCAGTGGCAGGGTTTGAAAGGATCGACTCCAATTTTGAAAGCAGCTGACTATAGGTAAAACGCTATCAAACAGCATTCATTGCACGCTACAGAGAAATTTTCATGAAAGGAAGAGTCAATTGATGTGGCAAACTTTGTTGCCTTATTTTTAAAAATTGCTATAGCCACCCCACCTTCAGCAGCCACCGCCCTGGTCAGTCAGCAATCATCAACATCAAGGCAACACCCTCTACCAGCAAAAAGATTATGACTTGCTGCAGGCTGAGATGATCATTAGCATTTCTTTAGCAATAAAGTATTTTTAATTAAGTTATGTACATTTTTTTAGACATAATGCTGTTGCACACTTAATAGACTACAGTATAGTGTAAATATAACTTTTATATGCACTGGGAAGCCAAAAAAATTGTGTGACGTGCTTCATTGTGGTGCTCTGGAATCAAACCCATAATATCTCTGAGGTATGCCTGTACTCGGAGATACCTCAAAATAAAGTATTCAACTAAAGCACTTGGTGGAAAAATACTTGAAGCAGAACATAATGTAAGAAACATATGGGTCATGGTCAAAAGGTATAAATATGGATAATTGGATTCTCAAAAGCTGAGGTGAGAAAGAATGGGGCAGAGCAACATTTTCAAAGATAGTAGCTGAGAATTTACAATGCTCATGAAAGCAATCAAGCTATAGTTTCAAGAAGCTCTTCAAACCCCAAGCAGGATAAATAAAGTAGGAGTACCTTAGGAAAGTCATGATCTAGAACTGAGTAAGCAAACTTTTCTGTAAAGGATTAGATAATAAATATTTTAAGTTTTGAAGTCCACCTACAGTCTCTGTCACATATTCTTCTTTATGTTTTCTAAAATCCTTTAAAATGGAAAAAAATCTTAGGTCACTGGCTGTATAGAAATAGGCTCTGTGTACCATAGATTGCCATCCCCTGGTCTAGAATATTCATTGTGTGAATATCTGTAACAGCCAAAAAACTAACAGAGTAGCTAAAAGCCTATCAGCAATAAAATAAATAGGTAATTTGTAGTGTATGTTAATATTCACACAATGGAAATTTGTACATTAATGAGAATGTGATCTACAACTATATCCATAAATATAGATAACCAAAATTATAATGCTGCTTGAAAGACATCAAAGTACACAGGAAAGGATTTTAGTATGGGAAACATCCTAATTAGAGGTCACATAAGTGATCAGACACACTGGCATAATTTGTGTATTCACTTATGTGTGCACAATTCCATTGCAAGCATTTATCTTCATACTTCCTAAGATGTTCTCTGATTAAAGTCCATGACATTAATCTTGGCATAGTTATTTCTGCCCCTACTCACTGCTGAGTATACCTTTTTCCACATAAATGTCAATATTTCTCTCACGGCATTCAAAAAGAAAAGCAATCAATGACTGTTAATCTTTTCCTACTCAGGTAATAAAAAGTCTCGCTGTAATCTTCGGTGTGAGATGTTCTGATGTGCAACTTAACTAACATTTTCAAGGAAAAACCCACCCATAACAGTGCCTAGATGTAGCATTTAGGTGTCTGTCCTACATTACATTGTCCTTAGAATATGAGACATGTCAGGTCAAAACCAAATTTTAAATAAACAATCAATATTACCAACTCTAGAAGGAAAAGAGCTTCACTCCTCAATCTTGGACACCACAGAGTTAACTGTGGCTCAGCTGGACACAAAGGTGATCCCAGAAAGAGGTACGTTTCTTATCTGAGGATTTAGGTCTTTAATCTAACATCATCCTAATTGTCAGGACAAATTTGTTTACTAACAATTGAAGAAATCTATCTATAATCCTGGGACCTTTGCTTTGGTATCTTTCTCATCATACATTTTCTCCTCTTTGGAGCCAAGCAAATACATGCAGAGATCAAACACAAAGCCTCTTGATCAAAATGGCTATCATTCTCCTGCTAGAATGACTTTCCCCCTCTCTCCACCAAAGGGCTGGTACTATTTCCCTGTCAAATGTGTCAAGTAGTCTCTGAAGGCCCCCATCAATTGCCAACATGAGGTTTGCCAGACAAGAATGCTGCCTTCAGAAAGGATGCAGAAACTTCCAGAGTTCTAATATAAAAAGCAGTGAGACCCTGAGCATACAGCTATCTGAATCCTATCTGAATCTCAATCTGTATTTGCATAAGGTATAGAAATATAGTTTTACACAAAAGTTTTGAAAGAAAACAATATTCTTTCATTTCCAAAACAAGACTAATTGTTCCATAAACTCAGAAGTATGGGGTAGAGTGAGGTTCCCAATGAATTTAAATGTTATTCCTTACAGATTTGCAGGAAACTGGATCTTACAGAATTTTTTGTTAAGCCATTTGAAATAAAAGATGTAAGAATCTCTGTTTCTTTTTTGACTCATCTGTATAAAAGGCAAGCCTGTATTTAGAATGAGTCATTGAATATGGGAATGGAGATATTAAAATGGTCTAGAGAATTCTCAACAGCTACTTGTCTCATCTTACCACTTCTTAACAGGAACGGCTCATTAAGAGCTGCCTCAAATAGTTGATCTATACAAGTCTAATTTCTGCTCAGCCACTGACTCATCAGATACATTTCTTGTGGTGTACAGGGGCTTTCTGTCTGGCAGAATGAAGTTTGGTTTAGCAACCAGAGTTCATATTGCTGTGTTTTCTACCTTTCAGCTCTCCTAAAGGTCCTACGATAAATAGACTAACTCCCCTTGTCCTCTTATACTTTCTAGCAGAAATTGCAGAGAGACATATATCTGAGATCCATATCAACCATATAAAAGACTGAGAAAAAGAATGCAGTGAATGTAATTTTAAAACAGCAGATAAATGGTAAGTTCCAAATGGGCTGGAGTATGATTAACAAAAATTGAAAATAATAGGATATGTGGGAGAAATATTACCAGATTATTTAGAGACAACAATAGGTCAATAGATTTGTTCAGAAAATGTTCAAGGACTTTTGGTTCCTTGAAAATAAATTAAAATAGTATGTATGCTTTATGAAAGTAAAAATTCAGATGATTAAGTAGAAAAGGATTACATAGCCAAATAAATAAAAAGGAACTCTATATATTGAAGAATTATAACAAAGTCTCTTCATTCTATGTAATATTTACTCTTAATAGGATATATCTGAATCAAACTAAATGCAATAATAGAGGAAGAGTTGCAATATAAAAAGCAGTGGGGCATATATACATATATAATGTAGGGAGCAAAGGCCCTTGGCCCCCTAAAGGTTCACTAAATCAACCCTGAATCCACTATACTGGGTGCTCTCATGGTTTATAAAGGAGGTAAGTAACAGTTTCTGTCATCAAAGAGGTCAGCGTGTTCTGTTTCCATGTTGTTCAGTACATTAGGCCTATTGCTTAGAAATCAAGCCATGTTTTATATATATATATATGGTTACAGACACAAAGAGGGTCTGGAGACAATGATGTTCTAGGTAACACTGCCCCCACAGTGTGCAAGAAAGTTTCCCAGGCAAGAGTTTTTTCATAGAATGTGTACATTTATTTACATTTACACTGCCAATGTGTTCCTAAATTCCATTGTTTGGTTTCCCAGAAATAAAACAGAGGATCTAAAGATCATGTGACATTTAGGAACGCTAAGGAAAAGGAAAGTTAGTATGTGTGACAGTAGCACAGTTCCACACCATCACTCTGTCTGAGGTCAGCCACTTCTTTGTCATAACTGAATATCAAGTGTGTTTTATCAGAGAAAAATGGAAAGTGTTCTTGGATGCTTTTCCAGTCAGTCAATACCAAAAACATTTATTGACTAGCATCTATCTATGTGCCAGCCACTGTTGCTGGTGCACTTGCTTATGGTAAATTATTCTATCTCTGTAACATGTTATTTGGAGGCAAATTGGCACTATTCACAAGGAACTTTGGGATTAATTAGCATCTAAAAATTTTAAATACCCATAATTGTATATAGCCAAGAATATTACCCATGGTTAATTTGCATGTTGTTCTTATCGTCCCTAAAATGTGAGGACATTTAACAATAACTACTTTCTACCACACGATGTTGCACACTAAACTAAGAGTAAAGCTGATGAAAGAGTTGCACACTAAACTAAGAGTAAAGCCACTCAGAGCTGATGAAACTTGGCATGGAGAACTTTTGAGGTCATGATGAACCACTAGACAGTTTAGCATCCTTTCATCTTATACCCATTGAATTTCCCTCTTGAGCTTGCCTCCAGCCCAAGCTCTTGCAGCTCCATCCCAGAGCTGTCTGACTCAGTTATCTTGGTCCTAAGTAGTTGTTAACAGACTCCTACTTCAGAGGTTCAAAGGGCTCATGGGTTATCCATCAGGCCAATTTCATTTCAAATATAAAAAAACCTTGTGCACTCTGATAAAACTGACATCTTCTTCCTCCCTAAATATCAGTAGCACAAAAGCTGAAGCTCCTTCCATCTTGAGATTCTGAACTTCATTCTCCTTTCACGTAATAGAACTTTCACCAAATCCTTTCTCAGGTTCATCGGCTGCTTCTGTTGAAAATACTTTTACCTTGTGTCCTTTTTTTTTCAATTATAAATAAAACAGTTACTCAAATCCTAACTCTGAGGAATTTTAGCAGTTCCCCAGCACTTTCATCCTGCAACACTGTCATATAATAAAAAGAAGTATCAAGAATCTATAGAGAAAAAATTGTGCTTCAAAAGAAAACTATGCATTGTCTACAGGTAAACAGAATTATGATTCTGTGAGAGGTATTTCACATCTCTGCAAATTGTAGATAGCTGATAGAAATGCAAAATAATTATTGACCATAGAAATGCAGATTCTGCTGAGAGTCAATTGACTTCCCGTCCCACTGTGGAGAAGCCAGGATTCTCTTTTGAACCTAGTAAACATCTACTTGGTTCCCTCACCAATTAGTAAGTTAAATAAAATGTTTAACAACTATGTATTTTATATCTATATGGGAGTTATGATTTTACCTTTTTTGAGAATTATCATTTAACAGCTGCAAATGAGGAAAAATCAGCATAACTAGGGTATTAGGGAATTGATAAAAATGAGATGGTGAAAAAGGACATATCTAGCAAGAAATCATATTTTCTCATGCTTTTCTAAGCATAAACATGCTGTAATTTCGGAGGAATGAAAATGAAAAGTTATTCAATAATTTTCTCTAAAAGTAATATCACTTTTATGTTTATACTGGAGAGTCTTGATAGAAATAATTAAAGAGTAGTGGTTACTATATGAAAGCATTGTCAAAGCAAAATTGTACTGGACAAAGTTAAACAGGTAAGGAAGACTTTCTTCAAGGCTATTGCAACAAGGGAGAGAGACTAGTTTTAGCTCCACTGAAACAATAAGTGGGAGAGTTTTTACAAGTTGGGGTGAGGGATACTTGACATACTTTTCTTACCCAGAGGAAAAGTAAATTTTCTCTTATCTTCATGACAGGAAGCAGTTTTACAACTTAGAGGGAGACTCTCACTGAAATTAGCCTCCTTCCCCCCAAAAAGACTGGGGGATAGGGGGAGCTATCTTCCTTGGCAATTCAATTACATTTCAAACGGATATCTCCCAGGTCCCTGAGAAAGACATTCCTGGGTTGTAAAACTCGCAAGAGGCTGGAAGAAGATTTACATTTCAAAGGGACAGAGAAAGAATTTACAAAATTTCTAAAGCAAATGCTCTAAGAAAAGAGAGGTCAGGGGCCTGGAGTCAGAAAGTAACCTCTCTAAAGTTTAGTGGAGCTGAGGGGAACATTAAGGCCATCTCAGCCAATATCCATACCATCATTTTCATCTTATTTGTTATTTCACTAAAACTTTCAGTTAGCAAAGGTTTTCTCAAATTCATATGTCACCTCATTTTCATCTCCATAAACATTAACATTCATTTTGCAGATGAGTTAACTAAGAATTGGAAAGATCAAGTCATTGGCCTTAAGTCTCAAGTTCTTAAAAGTAACAGCCAAGACTTAACACATTAACTGCCATGTGAGTTGTATTTAACTCACACTAGTTTTGGGCCCAGGGCCTCATGAAGCAAAACCTGGGCAAAACCCTGCAATTGGTTCGTGAAAATCTTCCTTGTTGATGTTCTTACTGCTACAATTAATATTGACATTAATTCTAAAAATGTGGATTAAATGAATAGAAGTCAATAAGTTTTGGTTTTCATTAAATTTTTCATTAAATTAGAAAAGATTGTTTTGCTTTTGAAGTTTTTACCCTATTTTCATAATAAAACGGCAGAGCCCCAAGGAAAAAAGTTTTTTTCCAGTGTGGCAGTCAATGTGTCAAACCCAGTTTCCTGACTTTTAGTTCAGTGCATTTAAAATGCCAGTACATGAGCATTATAAAAGCTATCCATGTAGCAAAAACATTTGTACCCCCTTAATATTTTTAAATAAATAATAGATAAATAAAATGCCAGTATATGCTGCTGCCACAATCCCAAATCTGCAATGCTGCACTCCCTTACAAGCTGACTGGAGTTCCCCAAATCCCATCCAATTTATAAACCAAAGCATGTGATATCAATAAAAAGTCATGAGTTATGGTATCTAGAAGATAAATTGTGCCAGGCTGGTGTGGTACCTGTGAATAAATGGGACAGTCAAGGAAATAGATGGAGTGAGGTATTGGGATTTTAAATACATACATAGCTTCTGTTTCATGGCTATATGGTGACTGTTGCAACCAGAGGCACAGTCCATCATTGAGGGGGCTTTGCAGTTATGGTAGGCTGAAAAATGGCCCCCAAAAAGATATCTAGGCCCTAATCCCTGAAATCTGTGAATGTTGTCTTATATGGCTAAAAAGGAGTCTTTGTAGATGTGATCAACTTAAGGATGTTGAAATGGGGAAATGATGCTGGATTATCCAGGTGGGCTTTAAATGCAATCATGTATCCTTCTAAGAGAGAGACAAAGAGAGAATTTACACACAGAGAGGAGGAAGTGATATAGAGAAATATTTGAAGGTCCTGCCTTTAAGGACTAGACTGATGCAGCTAAATCTACAGTATCATCAGTTATCTAAGGTCCAAGACAAGGAATGCCAGTATACACTAGAAGAGAAGAGACAAGGAAATTATCCCTAGGTCTCCTTGGACCTCCAGGATCAGGGCAGCTCTGCTGGTACCTTGATTTTGACCTAGTGTTCTAATTTCTGGTTTCTGGCCTCTAGAACTGTGAGAGAATAGATTTTTGTTGTTTTTAGCCAGCAAGTTTGTGATAATTGTTTACGGCAGTCACAGGAAATAAATACAGATTTTGGTACTGAAAGGTAGGGTGTTGCTGTAACGAAGACGTAAAAGTGTGAAAATGGCTTTGCAATTTGGTGATGAACAGAGGCTGGAAGAATTTTGAGTCACATAATATACTGCTTTCAACAGGCTATTGGTAGAAATGTGGACATTAAAGCCTGCTGGTGAGAGCTCAGAAAGAGGTGAGAGGTGCAACAGAGAAAGCCTATCATCTTAGAAAATGTGTGCATTGCCATAAGCAGAATATTGGTAAAAATATGAACAGCAAAAGTGCTTCTCAGAAGGCTCAGAAGGAAATGAGAAACACGCTATTAGAAACTAAGAGAAAAATGATCTTTGTTATATAGCAACAGAGAGCTTCACTAAATTGTGACCTGTCGTTGTGTGGAAAGCAGAACTTCTAAGTGATTAATTTGGGTATTTAACTGAGGAGATTCTCAAGTGAAATGTTAAAGATGCAACCTGGTTTTTTATTGCTCCTTAAACTAAAATGCTAGAAGAAAGACACAAATTAAAAAAAGAATCAAGTAAAAGAATCAGCCTAGCGAGGACTGCATGATTTGGGAAATTCTCAGCCTATCCAGATTGCAAAAGATGCTAAAATCAGGCAATTACTGTTAGGAAAGCGTGCTCTAGAGAGAAGGCTAAGGGTATGCAGGGGCCAAGAGGAAAGTTTCCCTTGGCGCTCTGAAGGTTCACTGAAGAATCAGCTTGCAAAAGGCAGATTAATTGGATTAAATGGAGAAAAGGCACACGAATTTATTTAATGTGCATACATGGGAGCCTTCAGAATGAAGACCCCAAGATACAGGGAAAGGTGTCCATTTTTATGCTTAGGTTTAACACAGTATGGACAGTCATGTAGAAATATGATTGGACAAAAATGTTAACAGACTGAGTGGGGAAACCCAGGAAGACCCATCTATCCAGATTCTTCTTGGCCTCTCTGAGTAGCATTCCTTCCTTCTGGATGTGAGATAGAACCCTCTCTGGAAAGGGAGTCTTATGACCTACAGTCTAATAAGGTAGGTCAAATCATTTCTTTATGGCCAGTTTTTACACAGCAAGGCAGAAGAAAAGTTAGAGTAATATTACATTTTTAGGTTTTATTGCCAGCTTTCCGGAAAAGGGATTCTGAATTTTAAGACTCACCTTAGGGAAGAGGGATTCTAGTTTCTGTGGTTAGCGTGGCGGAGGAATGGGGGGAATGGGGCAGAGCGATAAAAGGGTAGAAGGTTGGAGAAAAACTTTTGCTTCTGAGGCTGCTTCTGAGGCGTTCATTTTGGGGTACTGTTTTCTGAGCCCCATCAGCTATAACTTGAAAACCTCCTGCCAGTTGAAGACAGAACTGACACTATTTTATGATTGATTATATACAGTTTGTGAAAGAGAAGCACTGATGACTATCTGAAGGTTTGGGGCCAAGACAACTGGAAGGATGTAGTTGACATTTTTTGAGATAGGTTTATAGGGAAAATAAAAAGTTCAGTTTTTAGCATAAGACTGATATTTCTATTTTTTTTAATGGACATTTTGAAAAGATAATTGAATACAGGAGCCCAGGGATCAGCATCTAGGTCCAGACTGCAGCTATGAATTTGGAAGCTTCAACATAGAGAGATTATTTAAAGCCCTGAGACTTTAAGGAAGGGGCTGTAGTTACAAAAGAAAAGAGATTCAAAAACTGAGTCATGGGAACCACCAAAATTAAAAAGTCAAGTAGAAGAGGAGGGACCAGCAAAACAGACGGAGGATTGTGGCAGGAGAAAACCCAGGAGAGTGTGGAGTTCTACTAAGCCAAGTGAAGAAAGCGTTTCAAAGAAGGAGTGATCGAAGGTGTCAAATACTGAGAAATGTCCATGGGATTTAGCAACCTGGAAGTCACTGGAGATATCAAAAAGAGAAGGTTTTTTATAATATTGGGGATAAAAATTCAACATGATGACTTCAATGGAGGATAGGAGAGAGAATCTGAAAACCACATATGTAGGATATGAAATTAATTTGATTGTGGAAAGTCAATTAACTTTGCTTTTTAAAAATCCACAAATTTTTCCAGAATACACTCATTCTGGAGTTTTGCTGAGAAAATTTTTGCTGAGAGGCACCAGACCACTAGAGGTATGGAGGGAACAAGTAACCAACATGGATCATTCCATTAGAGTTCGTAATTAAAGAAAGGGATAGTAAGTGGATGGTACTTTGCAAGATCTAAAGGCAAAGCACATGTGATTATCTTTATCTATTTATTCTGTTTAGTCTGTAAGATAAAATAGAGAAGAGAGTACATGGGGTTCTTGAAGGGTTGGAAGTGGTGTGAACAAAAGCACAGGTAAAGAAATTGACTTTAGGAAAGAAGTGAATACTTCTTCCTAGAAATCACAGAGATAAACGAGAAGATAACTGTACATAGGGTTTCTCCGCCTCAGGATTACTGGCATTTTGAGTTGGATAATTCTTTGTTGTGGGAGGGCTGTTCTATGCATTATAGGACATTTAACATCCTTGACTCTACCCACTGGATGCCAGTAGCACCCTCTCCCCTGTCATGACAGCCCCAAATGTCTCCACACATGGCCAACTGTCCCCTGGGTGGCAAAACCACCTTAGCTGAGAACCACCAATATAGACATACATTGAAGAGGAGAAAGTTTCACAATGTATGCTCTGAGTATTATGAGGAATTACAATGGCAACTGCATATAAGGCATGAGAATAAGCTGGGTGATGAAGAGAAAATAAGTTGTGGAAGGAATTCTTAATACCAATAGATACTTTGTTACTTTAACAATGGTGACTTTGTTCCATGTCAATTTAGCTCACTGGAACTGTCTGCCAGAAGCCCCCTTCCCTGAATGGTTCTAGATTCAGGTGGGCCACAAGAGATATTTTACATGAGATTGGGAAAGTGGAAGTGAAACGACCACGTATTCTTTTTATACGCGGAAGGTGCTGCTGGGCTGCAGGCACTGTTGCGCTCACGTATGTTGTCACTGATCTGCTGACTCACCTTGGAGCAAAGCAATGACCAGGCTGACATTCCTCCAGCTGCTGCTAGATCTCCTCCTTCAGTTCCTCCAACCCCTGGGCTAGGTGCGTCTTTTGTTCTGCAATGAAGGGTGCCAGCTGCCCCTGCCGGTCATCCACCTTAATGAAGTTGGAGGTTTGCAAGCCATGAGAGATTCATGCGGGTTCCATTTCCTGCTGAGAGTTCCAGCCCCTTCTTGAGGGTTCCAGTTTATGCTTACTACTCCCTCCTGCTTCTTATCCATCTTTCTTCCTAACTGCTGATCCTGCCAACTCTAAGCTGCAGAATCCAACACAGAAGCAGTAATTGTACATAAACTCTTACTAGAGCCCTCAATTGTCTATGGGCTAATCCCTACAACAAATTCTGCACTGTGCCACTTATTTACTACTGCCTATAGGTTCGGTATAACAACACTATAAATTATGTGTTAGTATCCTTATTTTATAGGTGATGAAACTGAAACTCAGGAGGCTAATTAACTCTATCAAGGTCCCTCATTTAGTAAGTGGCAGACACGGAGTCTGAACAACATCGACCTTCCTTTAAAATCCTCTCTCCTTCTACCACATTACAGTGCTATCAGTTAGCTTTACAAGGTAAGGAGGAGTAGAACTTTTTAAATTTCTTGACCCTGACCTACTGATAAATGACTCCATATTTTATTCCAATAATAGTGGTAGGTGAATAAAAGCCCTTTCCAAGGTAGCATTTAAGGACGTTTTAGAGGCAGGAGGCACAAAACTGAAAGATAAAATGTACTTGCTCTTCACAGGTATAAAATAAGAAGAGTTTCAGTTCTCTACTTTCTGTGACTGCATAATGCTTATGAGCACTAACATTTGGTTGTAGCAGATGTCCTGGAAGTTTAAAAGGGACTTTAATCAGCTCATCAGCATTCCATTTAATCAGGAGTAGGAGAGAATGATCAGGGGTTTTATGACTATAATACCTGTGCCGTGGTCAATGCTATCCTCTCCTGCTTCCCACCATCACAGGCAAAGCTTCTCTGTCTCCCTCCCCGAGTTATACTCACACTAACAACAGCAGCCATGCTCTCAGTACACATGGCCTGTGGCAACAGACCAAGATAGAACAAGTCTTGCTTTTTACTTGCTGGTGTGAAAAAAGTAGCACAACCACCAAGGCACTGATGAAAATGTATTAGGTTCTCTGGGCGAACAACCCTAGGTATACAATACTTCTGTGTCCGCTAAAGAGTATATATACAGTCCAGAGGTACAGGGATCAAATCTATGAATTACTTTCCAAAAAGGCTAGAATTGTATAACGTCAACATTAGAAGAGATGTTTATTTCAGACCACCTAATACATTCCCATTCCAAATGGATGGATTCATTCTAAAACTGACCCAGTAGTCATTCATGCTCTTCTGTACACTGCAAAATACCACAGCACTGACCAACTCAAAAGAGAGTCCATGCCAACCTCTGACAGCTAGAAGTGAGGATGCACTTCCTGCTTTAAGCTGGACTATGCTTGCCTGAGACTATGACCCAAGGCTGTTAGAAGAGTCATTTTGCAGCATTCCAGTATGTCTCCTCCACCTAGTTTACACCACACTTAATTTATTGTTTAAAGCATGCTCTGTTGTTATAATAATGGCAATACTAAGATAAATATTAAAGCACCTACTTTCTAAGCCAATTTTTCTCTCAGTAACATTTTTGTTTGATTAATTATTGGAAGTATTATTAATGATTCTTGCTTTTGCCATTTTTTTTACACCATGGTCATGCCATGTTTACAGGAGTTCAAAAAGGTAATAATGATTTTAGTAGTCATTTTGAAAAGCCTCTTTTCCATGCTTTCCACAGAAAATTATTTATTTGAACAAAGTTTTGTTTTTGAACCTATTGTAAATGTAGGATATGTGGTTTTTTATCTTATAAAAATAAGTTTGGTACTCAAGCCTACTTTGAGATCACAATTTTATTGTCTGAGAACAGCATGAAATTTTTAAATAGAATATTTTCATCAAAACTTGGAAACAATTTTTACAGAAGTTTTCAAATTATCTGCAAATTTCTGTAAGTGCAAGACAGGTTTTTATACACACTATTCCCGTTTTAAGAGTTGGAAAAATTGGCCAGATGTCAAGGCACATGCCTGTCGTCCCAGCTATTTGGGAGGCTGAGGCAGGAGGATCTCTTGAGCCCAGGAGTTTGAAGTTGCAGTAGCTGTGATGATGCCACTGCACTCTACCCAGGGCAACAGAGTGAGACTTTGTCTCAAAAAAAAAAGAGTTTGAAAAATTGAGTCACAAACAGCTCTTATTACTTTTGTGATCTCACATCATCTGCCAAAAGTAGAAGGGAGGCCTTGCCATGCCCAGTCTTCTGCTTCATAACAAGAGCATAATATCTCCAGGAATGCCTTATAATAATATTTCACCTCATCAGAACCTGACTCTCTTAAGGGAAAACAGACAGTGCAGATACGGACAAGATAAATGACCTTAAGAAAAAAATATCAGACATGACCAGTAAGTGTTAAAGAAAAGAGTTTATCAGAATTAAGAACTAGACTCATCCATTTAGTTTCTCAGTAACTGGATGATTATCTGTCCTCTGAATAAATCTGCTTCCAGGATGACTGTGCTCTGATCAGTTATAGGTAAAATAATATGCTCAATAAGAAAATAAAAAGGGATTGCTTCTTTCAGATAAAAGAATGGAAAATTCCTAGAGGGAAAAAGCTAGAAGTAATAGGAAACAAAGTTTGAAAATTCAACTATATGTGGCAGTACTTTATGGAAAAAATTACAATTTACTAAAACTCAATAAATAGTTCTTGCAAATTAAATTATTTGTTAAAATTAAGCTGTGCTCTGTGTTTTTTAATCCAAGTGAATCTACAGTGGCATTTGGGGCTATGAGAAAAAATAAATTACTGCTCAGATCATAGCTAACATGTCTGAGTCAATGCCAGTACCTGTTCGTGACAGGGAGCAATATTCTCCTTCTCAACGTTGATGAAAGTTGCCAATTATTTTTTTAATAGATTCACAGAAAATGATACAGGAGTTTTAATAAAGATTTTCTTCTGAATGTTCCAGTTTGCACTATTTTCCTCCAATAATTAATCAATTATTATATATCGATCTTCACTGTGTATTATTTTTTCTTAAATCAATCGCTCTATTTGTAAGTTGAGGGAGGGGGACACTCACATGAAGAGTAATCCAAATTCTAGTGAAACCACCCGATTTTCCATCAGCATGCCATTTCATTTTCACAATAATGCCTGATTTTTTTTTTTTGCCTGAATATTCAGGAATTGGCTATCCAATGCATTTGTATTTATTCTCATTGCTTTTTGCTTCATATTTGATCTTTGTTTCTGCCTTGAATCATTTCATAGCTAATTAATTTCTCTACCTTCCAAATGAGAAGAAACATAAAATAATGTAAACTATTCTAGTAGTATCAAAAGAGAAAAATGGAAAAGGACTTTTCAAACCGTTGCTCTGATGTCCATGCCCACTGATTCCGGGACCACCTATTACTTTCTGCACTCCCCTGGGTATGAGAAACCGTTGACCTACAGCTCTACCACTGCCCTACTCAGAGACGGAGCCAATTCTGCCAAGCCTCACTTTGCACATGTGGTAATGCACCGTGCTTGTGTAGTTGCCAATAGTCTTGCATCCCCAGTCCAAGAAAGTCTTGAATATAGCATGCTGAGTGGGCATTGTCGCCATTCCTTCCAGACTGACTTCTTCTAAAGAATGTAGCTCTAGGCCGGGCACGGTGGCTCACGCCTGTAATCCCAGCACTCTGGGAGGCCGAGGCGGGCGGATTGCTCAAGGTCAGGAGTTCGAAACCAGCCTGAGCAAGAGCGAGACCTCGTCTCTACTATAAATAGAAAGAAATTAATTGGCCAACTAAAAATATATAGAAAAAATTAGCCGG